>CAJNIZ010046460.1:0-15372 GCA_905231905.1 Symbiodinium pilosum | reverse complement strand
TTTAGTTGGGTTCTGAGGCCGGTTTTCTCAGAGTTGAGGAGGCAGGGATTGGGAGTTTGATGGGTAGGGGCCCGGCACGAATTCAACCCTGAAGGACCAGCAACTGCTAATCCCCTAGGGTTTAGGGTTTAGGGTTTATTGTTTAGGGTTTAGGGTTTCGCCCTAATATTGAACCCCCCCCACCCTCTAATATGAAATACTCCCAATATACTTGCTGTTCAGGAACTTAGCTAAAATAGTAAATAATAGGGTTTCCCTATTATAGTAACTTGATTTGAGTTCCTTAACCGCATCCGAGTTAAGCGTAGTCAGTATTACGGGCTAAGCAGCGGCGATTGACATTATCCTGCAGTTCTTTCTTTCCAGGCCTCAAGGTAATTGGCTACTAATGTTCCACCTACTTCGCTGGCACTTATTTACGAAGGGCATCCTGTTTTGGGCACCTCAAAACTCGGGTTCCCTTAGCTAGCCCTCAAACAGCAAAAGTCTTTATCTGAAAGACAAACATACAGGGAACCATGACTTCACAGCATCCTGAATTCTGTCACCTGTTTCGCCGACAGCTCCGCAATCAGACCCCCCCCCCCGGCATCAAAAGCTCACTCTTCAATGTCATGTCCTGGCTCTTTGCCCTAAACCGCAAACCCGAAGTAAACCCCAAACCCTAAACCCATGGAAGTTGGATTCTCAGATACGACTTGAGTGCCACACCTCCCAGCTGTCAAGCCCGAAGCCGCAGACCTTCAGTATCCAGTAAATCACATTCTGATGATTTCCTATACTCTCCCGAGATCAGAGTCCCCATTATTCCCTATCTAGTTCCGAACCGCTTGCCTCGCACTGCATTTCTCTGGATCAGCTTCCAGAGTCCGATACCCCCCTGGTCCAGGTGTAGTCAACGTACCTGGAAATTTTGACCCTAGACCCATGCTTCTTAGGCCAGCAGCTGTGCAAAAGAAGGTTTAGGGTTTAGGGCTTCTGGCAGGAGCAGGCGCTACTGATGATCAATGATGCAATGCGACATCTTGAGCAACAGGCTCATCACAATGATCTCCAACAGGCACACTTGGGAAATTTGGGCTTTCCAGGAACCTTTAAAGACTAGCAATGGCCGCCATGTTTTTTTGCGAGCACTTGACATCTTAAACCCTACATAAATCTAAAACCAGCTCATAACACTATGTATGTGCCTTGGGGGTGCTACAACACTCATCTAAGAAGATAAGGAAGAATAGAGGAGTTAGGTTAGGACCGCACTCACAAAGCGTACCTAAAAAAAGGAGGTTGAGACAAGGAGGTGCTGGAAGTATAGTTCTGTGAGACGAGCAGAGCAGCAGGTACTAAGCCTTGTTAAGTATTACTATCATTACTACTCTTACTACTTTTACTGTTATTACTGTTAGTCGTATCATTTGCAGGGCCTTGGGTAGAGCATTGCATTAAACGGATTCGCACTGTAGGTCACTGGGTGAAGTTGTCATGGGCTTCACCCTTCAAATTGGGCGTCGTCTTTGTGCAGAGCATGCGTGCACAGTCGGGCTTAGAGGTTGAATCTTTCAGTCAGGAACACCTCGTGATAGAGATCATCGCTTGTGCTTCTCAAAGCGAACTTTTTTCGCCGGCTCGCATGGCGAAGGGTCACGTGGGTAGGGCCCCGCAGGGTTCACAGACGTCAAGCGTCTGAGAAGTTGGTTGTTTGGCCAGGTATCCTGCGAGCACGCCGCAGGGTACAAATGTACAAGATCAAGGGCGGCGAGGTAGATATAGCCCCCAACATATCTGATTATCTAGGTGCTCCTCAGAGGCGGCCTTGTGGGGCCCGTAATTTCGAGTCCCGCTTGCATGAGACATATTGAACAACAGGCCTCTTCTGAGCTGATCTGAAGCGTCAGACGCAAGCGAGGGTCAACTCAGCTAGGGAAGTTCCTGGGTTTAGGGTTTAGGGTTTAATGTGGACCCCTGATTAATAAACCCCCCTCCCCTTAATAGGGATTATAATAGGGATCCTAATGTTAAGGCCCTTAAAAGGAGGTGGTTTCTTAATAACCCTAAATCGTAGTTTCCGTTTTCTTTTCCATTATCCCTATATGATCCCTATATTCCCCCTATATCACTATATTCCCCGGCCTTTTGATAGTCAGTGGTTTACATTCGGGTTTAGTTAGAGCTTTGGTAAGGGGATCTCTGAGAATCTCTTCATCATGCCTATATATCCCCAGAGCCTCCAAGGGGCCCCCCTCCCACCGATTCTGAGAAGGTCCAACCTTAAGGGTCCAAGCACGGAAGAGCCTAAAATCATTGGGCGTAGGGTTGAGGGTGTAGGGTAAGCATGTAAGACCCCCAATTCCCATTATTATTTGGATGCCTGGACCCTTGGGGCCCACATTCACAGCAGCAAGTAGTCTGTCCGAAGGAAGCCACGGCTTATGTGCAAGGCATGCCAAAAAAATAGAAGCCTGAATCATAGAGTTCTTCTTGCTGACAGTAAGATACTCGTAGAGCCCGAAACGTTGTGAACAATTGTGAGCATGTTCCCCCAATGCTCGACTTGGAAATGGCCGCTTGAATTCGCAGTGCATGCACCGGAAATTTCTCGGGAACTCAGAGCGTGGTATGCACGCAGCACATGCGATATAGTCTAAACCCCTAGCATCCCCCTTAGTAGTCCCATATATGATCCCCTACATAAGCCTCTTACAGGAATTTAGACTATAGCTCACATGCCAGCTGCCAGTTCTTGAGTCTTCTATGATTAATTAGTGCGGCGCCTACCTGGCCTTCAGTACCCCGCGCCCTGACTCTTCATGAGACTGCCATGAATACAGGAGGGAAGCCCTTTCCATGCGGACATTATTGGGTTGCTGTCAAGGAATTTAGGTTAGGTGTGAATATATATGTATATATATATACACGCCAATTTTATATTAAAGGGCATATTGTAAATGATAGGGGTCCCTTGTTGTGGTAGCTTACTGGAAGTACTTAATGGAAGTTCCTTAACAGCAAGTATTGAACACCTACATGGTTTCTCAATGGCATGCAAGGCAAGGCTTTCCAATCCTAGCCTTGCTGGTGCTTAAGGGAGAGTGGGGGAGTGGATCCCCAAAATAATCCCTATACCATTCCCATATAGGGGGGGTTTAGGGTTTAGGGTACCCCCCAAGGTATGGGTCCCCCCCCCCCCCCTGTGGTCCCCGTGGTTCTTATGGTCCTGCTGTTGTCCCCCCCCCCCCGCCTGTGGTCCTTGTGGTTCTAGTGCTAAAATTGGAGGCGGGTTTTCGTGGATGATCCTGCTTCATATGCCATACTTCTTCTAATGATGTCACCCAAATTCTTCTCATGTTGGCCACAAGTTTATTTGTAGGTTCCTGGGATGTAGTGCCAGCTTACGATAGAGCCCAAGCAGAGCTGTAGCCCCGGGCAGAAACGGCGCGAAGGTTTAGAGCGACGACAGTTACAAGGATCATGGCCGCGCGAGGCCCTTTCCCTGTGACTTTGGGCACTTTTCAGACAAGAGCACACGAAGGTCCAAAAGAGTGGCAGTTGATTATCGCGACGCTGAGGTGCCCCATCCCTGTAACTCTTGGCACTTCTGAGAGGTTCGGGCTGGGGGGTGGCGACCATACCATGAGCGGGGTAGGATCCCCAGGACCGGGATCATATAATATACCATATCATGGTACCTCTATTCACTCCACCCCTCCCCATTACGCACCAGTAGGTAGCCAGCTAATTCTGGACTGCAAACTCGGCAGGCAACCGAGCAGCGTGAGGACGAGTCCCACACTGGATACGAGGAACTTATTGGGGTACGAATAACGAAGCACATATCTTGGCTGAGGTTTTGGGTCTGGGGTTCAAAGTTATGTGTCACATTCCCATGGGGTTCAAATATGGTGAAAACCATGACACAGGAATGGGAACTCAGCAGCAGGGACGCGTCTGAAGCGGCTGCTGGTCACAATTTCAGGTATGGTTTGATTCTAGGTGGAGTGTTTGTGGATTCCCTGCATGGTTGTCTGTAAAGGTGCATGTGCGTGTATGCGCGTATGCAGGTACTTTGTGATTATTATGGAGACCAGAAGCCATAAGAGTTTTGCCTGATGTTAGAGTTCTGAACAGAAAACGCCAAGCCCTTTGAATCACGAGGAGTGACCACGCTAATTGACAAATGCTCCTTGCACACTGCCGTGGTCCCCGAAGGTATAGAGTCTGTTGCCCAGTATTACTATTACTATTATCATAAGAATAGTTTTTGATGATTACTATTAGTATGATTCGTATGATTATTACTATTGTTACTATGAGTCATGTCTATTATTGCCTCTATTATCATTACTACCATTAGAGGCTTACATAAACTAGGATGGGTAAGGCCGCGATGAGGATGGACTTGGCCTCCAAATACCCGAGAGCTCCCCCCCCCGATTAACCCAGAGACCCCGACCGTAGTTCTAGTAGGAGTATTGCCGCAAGAACAGTGGTATTTTCTTGGGCTGAGAGGGTGGTTCTCACCAACTGTGTCTCCTGAGGATCCTTGATTTTCATACTTCCTAGTAAGGCCCATCTCCTTTTCAATTGAACGTATGTCTGTAGCTGCGATTTAATGTTGTTGTTGTGGTCGTCGTCGTCGTCGTCGTCGTCGTCGTCGTCGTCGTCGTTGTTGTTGTGGTTGTGGTTGTGGTTGTCGTTGTTGTTGTGGTTGTCGTTGTCGTTGTCGTTGTTGTGGTTGTGGTTGTGATTGTCGTTGTCGTTGTCGCTGTCGTGGTTGTCGTTGTTGTGGTTGTCGTTGTCGTTGTCGTTGTCGTTGTCGCTGTCGTTGTTGTCGTTGTCGTTGTCGTTGTCGTTGTCGTGGTTGTGGTTGTGGTTGTTGTTGTTGTTGTTGTTGTTGTGGTTTTCGTTTTCGTTTTCGTTGTCGTGGTGGTGGTCGTGGTCGTGGTCGTCGTCGGCGTCGGCGTCGGCGTCGGCGTCTGCGTCGGCGTCGGCGTCGACGTCGGCGTCGGCGTCGGCGTCGGCGTCGGCGTCGGCGTCGGCGTCGGCGTCGTCGTCGTCGTCGTCGTCGTGGTTGTTGTGGTGGTGGTGGTGGTGGTGGTGGTGGTGGGGGTGGTGGTGGTGTTGGTGGTGGTGCTGGTGGAAGCGTAGATCAGCAGACTCTGTGAGAAGCTCTGGCGAAACGTTTCCATACTAGGGGACCCCACGGTAGACCCCAATGCTATGATGCTTCGTATGGGTACACCCAAAAACGGACACCCGGATGGAAGCCCCCACAGAAATCATACAAGGAAGGGATGCCCTAAGGACACCAGGAATACGTGGGAATAAACAGGAGTTTATGATGCCCCTGCCAGAAGGACATATGAACATACCAAGAAACATCCATGTTGGAGTCTAAGTTCGAGAAGTAGCAAGAAGGGTCCCTAACCATGAGCTGAAATCCCTAAATCCTGAACTGATGCTCAGGTTATTCATGCTCTCCCACCAGCTGTTCCTTTGGAGCATCGAGTGAAGGGGTTTAGGAAGAAGACATTTCAGGATCCTCCTGCTACCCTTAGATGGGGGTATCTGGTCCCGGACAGTGGGTAATTAGGGTATATCGAGGGTAGATGGAGGGTCTAGGTTGTTGAAGGTATGGAGGCGGTCTTGGGGATTAAGTGGCTTCATTTTCTGGGAGGGTTCGATGGGGCATCTAAGTATGTGAGTAGTCCAAGTTTGCGGTCTGTGTTGTGAGGCTTGGTAAGGACTCCAAGAAATCATGTCTTGGAGTCCGTACAAAGCCTGACCAATTGGCTTCATATTTTTGTGTCAATCGTCAAGCGCGCTGTTTGTCATCAAGCTGAAGGCAGTTGTCCATGGTGGTTTGGGGCTTCTGAAAATTCTTATGGACGTGGCGCAACCATTCTCAAATGATGTAGGGTTGAGGGCTTAGGATGTTTTTGATTAAGGAACTGAATCCTAAACCCTCGCCTTACACCCTAAAAACCCTAAAGTTGGAGGGGAACCATACCCGGACTCCTTAGACTCCTCAAGGTCCTCCAAAGTCTGCGCAAGCAGAGGTTTCCCAGAACTGTGGGCGGATCCAGAAGATAGATCCCCCTTAAGGGCTTAGGGTTTAGGGTACCCAATAGTAATAGTATAGGGTGCCATATTGAAATTTCTACTTTCTAGATCCTCGCAGGGGTCTAGTTTGGGGCAAAAAGTTTGCCATCCTTGACTCGACCCCCAACCCCAGAAATCCCCAGCCCTCCATGTACTTTTCCATGTGATGTTTCATTCTTGGGGGGTAAAATCCCTAGACCCTATTCCCTAGACCCTAAACCCCTAAACCCAAAAAACTGCCAGGTTGCGCATCGATCACATCGAAAGCGCAAGTCCAACTTTCAGCCGAGATATCGGGCCTTGCTGGATGAGATGCGAACTGAAATACTACCTGCGCTTACTCTGAATCAAGGCAAAACCGGGTCCACCTAGGCTTAGGGTTTAGGGCTTAGGGTCTTAGGGTTAAGGGATTAAGGTTTAGGGCTTAGGGTTTAGGGTTTAGGGTTTAGGGCTTACGGTCCATCTTAGAGACCCTTCATAGCTTTTTGAATTGGAGACTGGGGGAGTCATGAGATTGGCCTGGACTTATTTTGATCTTGCCTTGCCTTCTTGTTGTAATTTCAGGATTGCAAAATTGACGTTTGCGCAGCCATTCCCAAAACAGTTCCCCGGAGCAGTAGCCCTTATCCGAACTCGCTTCAACGTAACCTGAGCCTCAGTCTGAACTCCTAGCAGCCCCCTGAATCACCCCAATAGTGGCGCCCTATATAGTCCCTTTCGTAAGGCCCTTTAATTTAAGGAGTTTAGATTATGGCTCACCTGAGTCTAAGACCCAAGTCCAAAGCCTACAGCCCTGAAGGCTTCAAAATACTCGTTGTCACGAGCTGCCAGAGGCTGGAGTTCATCAAATCATGGTTTAGGGTTTAGGGTTTTCCCTCTTCGCACATCCCCGAGAGTAAGAAATTGACATGATTAAGGTTCAGGGTTTGGGTGTAGTGTACGGGACAGAAGGTGCTTATTGAAATCTCAACTTTCGGACTTCTAAGTAAAAAGGGCTGCAATCCCAATCCCCAAATCCTCAGACCCTAAACCCCAGGTGTCGCAGACCCGTCTATCCTACCCTCGAACCCTACATAAGAGAACGGGGCCCCCGCCCACTAAGATTTGGGGTTTAGGATTTAGGCTGCGCCCGGGTGAACAGAAATGATATCGGTTGATATTGGTGATTAGATTAGATTAGGGTCCCTACATCTTCCTATTGTATCACTTTGGCTGGGCGGGCCCAACCCAAACAACAGACATCATGGGAAACTGAGAAAAGCCAGGATAGTGTCATCGACTTGGTTTGACTACTTACTTGGTGCCATCATTGCGGCGAACTCTATTTGCATCTGTGCTGTTGAGTCGCGTTGTTTTCAGGCTTTGTTTTGTCATCAACAGAACCTGCTCTACCCAACATGGGTGCATTGTTTTTTCTCCATATGTACTGCAAGCGCTGCATAAGTTACCAGCAGTGTTCTTGCGTATTACGGGCAGGTTCACACTAGGGCGTACCCTGCTCAAAATTGCGGTAAAATAGGTTCGTAGTAACGGCCCAGACTTCAAGCAACCACCCACGTGGTTCCAAAGCCCAGGTATCGGCATAGAGGCCCAGGCATCAGTGGATTCTGTTGACACGGGCTGGATGGGCATGCTGGACATCATTTTCGTCATCATCTATGTTATTGAGATTTCTATTCGCTTAATTGCGCAGGGTTGTGGCAGCAGCTTCCGCAGTGGTTGGTTCGTTTTTGACTTTATTCTCGTGGTGTTGGGCACGATGAGTGCTGTCATAGCTCCTCTGTCTGCCATAGAGAACTTCGCTTTCTTGGAGTCAGTTATGGTGGTTCGGGCACTTCGTCTGCTGCGACTAATACGCGCCCTGAGAATGTTGCGCTACTTTCGTACTGTGTGGCGGCTGGTTTTTGGGCTGCTGACTTCCATCAACACAATCGCTTCAACGTTCTGCCTGATAATCCTCGTGCTGTACATCTTTGCATGTCTGGGCATTGAGCTCATCACGAATGACACTCAGCTCCGGGCACAGCCAGACGTGCGGCAGATTGTGGAGGAACATTTCCGTTCTCTTCCTGTGACCATGCTCACATTGGCGCAGTTCGTAACGTTGGATTCTATTGCTGCAGTTTATGCTCCTTTGGTAACGCAGAGGCCCTGGCTTGTGTGCTACTTCGGGGCAATCGTGCTGATATTATCGATTGCCCTAATGAATCTGGCGGCTCGGCTCTTGTATTACGACGTTTGAATGGATTTCTAGGTGGCACTTTAGAAGATTCTTATTCAGCCATCTTGCTTCTCAATGGGGCCTACTGATCAGTAGTTCTTTGGACCTTACCATTGCGTCCTAGAAGTTTAGGACCAAACCCCTAAACCCTAAACCCTATGCCGAACAGGTTCTTAACCTTGCGTTCAAGGGTCTTTGCACCATTGATTTTGAACAAGATGGGTTACCAGAATTATGGCCAGCTTGTGAGAAGGATCGTGGATTTTCAGAAGTCGCATCTGCGACGCCCATCTTGAACAGTACCCAGAATCCTGAGAAATCATTTTACACTAAAATTAAACACCCGCCCCCAGCCCTGATATAGGATTATCCCCAATGCAAATGAGCTATAGTTTAAACTCCTAGTGTCCTCCTTAATAACCCCAATAATAGTCCTCAGTATAATCCCCCATATGCTCCATTGAGGAGTTTATAGACTATGGCCCATATAATGTCTCTTATGGGGAACATGTAATATGTGGGGTTGCTTCCACTTTGTCATCCCCACATCTTCCTAGGGTCCATGCGGGCCCTCCTTAGCCTAGCCTGCTTACACTCCGCAAATCCTAACCCCCCTAAGCCAATAAGAAACATAAACCTTAGACCCTAAGCCCCCCGCCTTTAAACCGCCTTAAACTCCAAGTCCCTTACATCCAGACCCATTAAGCTGATTAAACCTACCCCTAGGCCTCCTTAAACCCCAACTGCCTAAACCCTAGACCTTGAAACCCTAAACCGGTTTAGGGTGTAAGGCAAAACCCTGAATTCCGTAAACTTTTAACACCCTCAAGCCCCCCAAACACTATCAACCCCTTAAATTCTCCAAAGCCGCCCCCTGACTCGAAAGTCCCCAGTCGGTGGTTGTTCGGGGATTATATCCTCCTTTGAGTTCTAGTATTTTCTATGAAGCATACAACCTTACTTGGTTGCGCCAAAAGCAAGCCCTAGGCCTTAGACCCCTACTTTAGCCCGAAGCCCTAAACCCTAAAATTAAACCCTAACCCTCCCCACCCCCCCCGCCCCTTGTCCTTCTTTTAAGTTCCCCCTTAGTTGAGGTCACCGCCGTTTTGGTCGAAGGAGCTCTGGAAAGCGCGCAGCACGACCGCGAGGCGGCCAAGCACGACCTGCATCTTCGGTTGCAGGGGTTTAGGGTTGAGGGGTCAGGATTTAGGAGTTAAGGGTTGAGGGGTATAGAGTTCAGGGATTAGGGTTTAGGGGGTTTATGCTTTATAGACTTTAGGGGTTTGGGGTTTAGAGGTTTAGTGTTTAGGGATTATGGTTCAGGCATCCGGGATTAGGATTTAGGGGTCTCGGGGTTTAGGGTTTGGGGTTTATAGGGTTTAGGGGTTTGGGGTTTAAGGATCTAGGGATTAGGGTCTAGGGGTTTAGGATAGGGTTTCGGGGCTTAGGATTTAGGGCTTGGGGGTTTAGGGTTAGGAGTTAGGGGTTTAAGGTTTTCGGTTTTTTGTGTGTAGGGGTTTGGGTTTAGGGCATGGGGGGCTTGTTTTCATTGGTTCTTCTACTACCCCTGTATGGTCCCCCTGTATTAAGGTCATTCAGGGATAACTAGTGCCAACTAAGGGGGAACCTAGTCGAAGGACACGGGGCGGAGGAGGGTGTAGTACGAGAACCTATGAGCTGTTGTGCTTTATCAATATGCATGGATATGTGATATGTAGACATAAATATGTATATATATATCAATATGTGTGTGTGGTTTAGGGATGTGGGTTTGGGGCTTAGGGAGTCCTAAGGGGCATAGTCAAAATAATAACAATAGCAAGAATAATAATGCAGGGATACTACCCTAACCATGGAGAATCACATGGAAAGCAAGTGAACAATGAGATGGACTTTGCTATTGTGTATACATAGACATGCACATAAGGGTTTAGGATTACCGGTGTGGAGTCCCGGGGGTCAGGCCCTGAATCCCTAAAGCCGAAACCCTAAACCCTAAACCCTAAACGGTACCCTAAACCCTGTAGTGATTTGCAGGGCTTTGTAGACTGACAGACTGGTTGGCTGGTTATCGGTTTAGGGTTTAGGTTGAGTACTGCTCTTACCCAGTAACAGTCTATATTAGGGGTCCTATTAAGGGCTATATATAACCGTATTATAATTGTTATCCAACTGTTACTGAGGGGGAGCAGTACTGAAGGTTTAGGGTTTACGGAAGGAGTTGGAATGGAAAAGGACAAGAAAGCACCTTTTTGTTGTTTAGACTTCAGGGTTTAGGGAGTGGAAAAGAAACATGGAAACTCCTATTTAAGCTTTAGGACCTATGGGGCTTTGGAACGGAGCAGAAATTGGAAACTGCTATTTAGGGTTTAGCCTAAACCGTGTAGGATTTAGGAAATGAAAAGCAACATGTAAAGTACGATACTACTTGGGGATTTCGCAGGGGATCCTACAGGTTCCGCGCATTCCCTATGCACAATCAGTGCTTTCCTAACCACCCCTCTTTGTAACCCCTCATGGTACCCTTTAATGAAGCTTGCTTAAAATTCAGGGTGAATTAAGACCCTTATCCCTAAGCCCTATGTAAACCTAAACGCCCTAAACCCTACTGGGGGGGGGGTTGGTTAGGAGAACCCATAAGACCACCATCAAGGCATGAGAAGCTGGTGGATTGTGAAGCTTGGCTAAGGGATAGGGTTCGAGGTTTGTGGGCTTGATGGGTTAGAGTTTAGGGTTGAGAGTATAGGGCATGGGGTTCAGATTGTAGGCGTGGGGGTTAGGGATTTGGGGTTTGGGCTTTTGAATCTAGGGTGTGGGGTTAAGGGTCGGCGTTTGGTCAGCTGAATCCCACTGAAGAACAAATTGTCTTCCGCTTTGAAATTTGGAAGGTTGATTTATGGGGGGTGGGGCGGGGGCGTTAATTGCTGCAGGACCTGGTTCATCTTGTTTAGGGTTTAGGGCTTAGCGGGTTCTGGGTTCGGTTGCGGTTCGCACCTGTTGCCGATACTTAGGCTGTGCGGAAATGGTCTGGACAGCAAGTCAAAGGTGTTCTTCCATGAGAGGTTGGTAGTAAAATGATTTAGATATGAGACCCTAACCCCTTAGCATATCATAGTAGTTTCCATTTCTCCATTACCCTTTATAACTCCAATATACGGCAGTTGTTTCCATTTTCTTTTCCATTATCCCTATATTGTCTCTTCGAGCCCAGGTTCCCCGACTCAGATCCATCTTTATAAGTATGGACAAAGATGGGGATGGCACGCTGTCGCGTGAAGAGATTGAAAGAGTCCCGCTGGATGTACTTCCTGAACGATTATTCGAGCATTCCCACGTCTCAAGCATGGAGGAGCCGCCGTGCAGTGCATTGTTATTCATGACACCTGGAACAGCAAACGCGAACCACGACCTGCAAACGGCACCCATCCTACTGCCGCCACCACCGCCACCGCTGCCACAGCTTCGGCCAGCGCCGCCACCACCACTGCCACTGCCACCGCTGGCCCCCCACCCCATTCCGTTTAGAAGGGGAGGCCGTCCTCCATTCCCTAACCTGGACGGCTATTCCTAGCTATAAGGGAGGCAAGCCTCCATTCCCTACGAGAGGGACCGTTCTCAAGAAATTTACTAAAAGGGAGGTGATCCTCCGTTCCCTACCACAGGGAGGCGATCCTCCATTCCCAACTGGGGCTACCCTCCATTCCCTATGAGAGGTGCCGCCGCGGCCGCAGACTGGAATCTAGTTATATCGTCGTGAGAGAAGTTTGGCTGTCATTGCCTGCCTGGCATGTGTGCTTTCTGTCCTGCCAAACTTATACTTCGCGAAGCTGTGTCCAGCTTGCCCACTTCAACCGGGCCCGTTATGCTTATGTGCCATTGTGGCCCCGGCCGACTCAAGGCGTATTTGGGGGTTCAGGTTCGCATGGCTTGGCTTCACACCTCTGTGGATCGCTATTGGTGCTGTTGGGGAGTAACTAAGGGGGAATGGGCTTGGCGGCGTCGTGTGGCTTAGGCTCTTGACGACTTCGACATGTCATCTAAGAGAAATGATGGTCGGTGAGGGGGCCGGCCCGGTATTAGTTGTACTATTGGCAGTACTAGCAATACAAGTCGTACTAGTAGTACCATCACTGTTGGCTGCTAGTACAAGTACTGCCAGTACTACCAGGAGTACTGGCTCTACGAGCACTACTGCAAACATGATGCTGGGACTACGAGCATAACTGAGATGGCAACCATTACAAACATCGTTAGCCCTTTTCTCGCCCTCGCAGTCCTGTTAGCTGCGCACCTCTTCCGACTCCCCTCCTCGCCCTTTCCGTGTGCCTCCGTCACCTCGAGACTTTTGTACCAGATTTGGTCAGAGTGACCCTAGCTATTGACCTGTCAGAGCAGTTGACATCATGATTTTTTGTATTGAGTGCCGTTGCTGCCCATTCCCCATATCTGCGACCCTTTTCTTTATATCTGTTGCGCCAGGAGCTTTTCGAGATTCTGGACGTCGATGATGGCGGGCAGCTAACGCAAGATGAGTTCATAGATGGCTTGGTAAATATGTTTCTTCAGGACTGTTGGGCCCAGACATGAGAGTAGGTTGTGCGGAACGTGTCGAAGTACTCTTCCTGCCTTCCCGGCCTTCCCTGTGCAGGAAATACCTGCACATGACATCCAAGTTCTGAGGGTGCTGCAGTCCTTGCAGCAGCATGTGCGAAACTTGACCGAAGACATTCAAAGAATGAAAGGCGGTCTTGGCATGTCTTCCTCGGTTTCTCGGTCTACCGCGCCAGCAGATGTCCAGAACAACATGGCGCTGACAAATTTCCAGCGTTACCCGTAGGTGTTTATTTCCAGCAACAGCTGGGAGCAAATTCATGCATAGGCTTACCAGGTGTATCGGTCTGTAGCATTCCACCCCTGGTATTGATGATGAGGAACAGAACAATTACATTTTCTTACCAGTAGTGCAAATCTTCACATATCCATCTGGTACCTGTATATGTTGCGTTATGTGGCTATGTGAGCGTCGTCCAGCTCCAAGAAGGCCTGAGCAAGTCCTGATAAGACCTGAAGGGTTTAGGTTTTGGGACTTAGGGTTGAGAGTTTAGGACCGTCTCCAACAGCCTTTGAGTTTAGCCACGCTTTTGCGTGAAGGCCTTCTTGGATCTCCACCCTACGCTCTCAACCCTAAGAACCTGAAGCTGTAAGCTCTTAGACCTCGGGCGGGAAGCCCAAACACTCAACTTCCGAAGTCCCTTTAAGTAGAGAGAAGATGGGGTATATGGGAATCTTATTATAATATACCCAACACCATATTCTATCTACTTAAGTGGATCTATAAGCCTCCTTACCCCGCAGACTCCATGCTTGTGGCCGCTTGCTGCTGCCCAACAGGCTTGCAGCACGCAGCCAAACCCATGTGTGTGCCTTTGAAAGTTGGCAAACACTCGAGCAGTAATTGGATTCAGGTTGGTGTTTTGAACAAGAATTGGGGTGCCTATACTGGCGATTTATATTGCTTGCTTGGGATTAGAATTTGGGAGTAGCAGTTCTGCAGGTTAATTTTGGGGCAGGACCCAGTTGGTTCTCATCAAGCAGAATTACTGCTCGCCGCAGCACGTCTCACGAGTCCGACTTTAGTCAACCCTCAGTTTTCAATGAAAAGGCAGATGGGCTCGAGAGCGTCCAGCCCTATGCCCTTAAATTGCCCCGCTATACTGGTGCACCCAAACCAACGTAGAACCCCAACTGGGCCGCAGTCTAAACTCTTTAAAGGGGGTTATATAGGGGAATATATGGGGTATACTATTGTAGGGGTTATTAAGGGGGATACCGGGAGTTTGGACTGTAGCTCACATGGGGCCTTTTGGAGGCCACTATCCTGTTCAAAGGGGGCTATGCGGAGCTCCATATTAGTTCGAAGGAGGGTGCACCCGAGCCGTCTCGTGTGAGCTGTTGGCTCAAGCAGTCTCGCATCTTCGCACGCCGCCACTCTCAGGCTTCAGATGACCACCTTGTTTTGCTGGTTTAGGGTTCGTAGGGGTTCATCTAGGGTTTGAAAATGGTGTTTGAGGGGTTGGTAGAGTATAGTTTAGGGACTAGGGCTTAGCTAGAAAGCCGCCTTTACCCCCCTTCATTTGGGTAGCTGACCTTTTCAGCAAGGTCTCGGGTAGATGGGAGGTTGAGGTTTGGGCTTCATGCAGGGGGTACTGAGAAGGACTTGTTGATTTTCCGCATTCTGGAGCTTTTTACGTGGTCCACAAATTAGCGCGCTATATAAGCCCTACATAGCCCCTGCAACCCCCGACAGAATCCCTATGTAACCCACGCTGCTCGATGCAAAGATCCTCAATCTCATGCTTGGGAATGGCCGAGAAAAGGTCATCAAAGGGCCGAAGAACTAACCTGGAATCAAAAGTAATGTTGGGTCCTGATTAGTGTGGGGGGGGGCCCCACCAGCCCACCCCCCAAAAAAATGGGAGCCCATTTACTAAGGGGCCCCCCCCAAACATTCCATGGTTTTTAGGTTTTAATTCAACTTCAATGGGAGGGATCAGGATCTGCTCCGTAATTGATCAGAAGGGTTTTAGAAAGAATTTAAAAGGGTTTCTATTGACTTATTCTCACAATTATTGGTTTTTGGCCGCGCAACTTCGCACAATTAAGGCCCCCAAATCATTAGGGGTGGCCTGAATAATTTCGGCGAAACTTCGCACAATTAAGGCCCCCCACACTAATCAGGCCCCAACATTAAGTGAAACAGTGGCCCACAACCCATTAAACAAAAAAAGAGAGCACGAAATGTTGTTTTTCTCCATACCCTACTTTTGCAGTGTAAGTCTTTTGCTTTAATGTTGGACCCTTTTTAATGATGGGGGGTCCCCCCCCCTCCCCCCTGAACAATTACCGTTCCTCTTTAACACGGCGGCCTCCCCTAAATTTGCCGCGCAATTAAAATCATGTGGAACCCTAGAATCTATCTAAGTAATCTTACTGGAAGCTTTTGAGCCTTATTTGAGCCTCTAATAAACCTTAACACAACCTTAAACCTTCAACTT
>CAJNIZ010046459.1:19032-40153 GCA_905231905.1 Symbiodinium pilosum | reverse complement strand
GACCGCCACTGTAAGGCCACTTACGCGTGCATACCGTGCAGACGATGCAATCATTAACATTTCCTGCCGTAAACCCTAGACCTTGCAACCCTAAACTCTAAGCCCTACAGACCTAAACCCTACAGCCCTAAACCCGAAACCCTACAGCCCTAAACCCGAAACCCTACAGTCCTATACCCGAAACCCTACAGCCCTATACCCGAAACTCTATATCCTAACCCCTATAGCAACAAGGAGGATGGAAAGTCCAAGGATGCTAAGTCCAAGGCCTGGGATGTCTAAAGTATAGGGCTCCCTTTTAAGGGTGCTTCAAGAGGGTTATGTAGAGGCTACAACAGAGGTTATATAGGGGTTATGTAGGGGTATATAGGACTTACGGGTGGAGTTTGGGGTTTAGGGTTTTAACGCTTGAAAGCTGTAGAGGTTGCAGCTACTAGTATAGAGGGGGTTGGGGTTTCAGAGTTTAGGGGGGTTGGCATTTCCAAGGTTCAGGGGTTTAGGGGTTCAAGGGTTCTGGGGCTTAAGGATCAGGCTCTCGGGTGTTGGAGCTTTAAGTTCAGGGGGTGGACTACAGTGTACTGCCCCACTGGCTGGCAGCCACAGTCCAGAGGTCGTTGCAGGGGGTGTTTTTCATACTGAGTTTGCTGCTACAGGGTTTGGGGTTTTGGGGTTTAGGTTGACTAGTCGGGTGAATAGAAGAGAACGGGGGAATAGATCCCTAGAGTAGTCCCTGACTACTCGAACCCCAACAATAACAATTACATTCCATTCTTCACTCCCGATTAACCACCAGCAACTTGCGAGAAGGGGGATTAGAGAGCCAATGGGCCTTTACTTGCATCCTACCTCTACTGCAGCAGCCGGAGGAGGAGTACTAGCAGTAGCAGCAACGGGAGGAGTAGTAGCACAAGTAGCAGTAGCAGTAGTGCCAGCATTAGTACAAGTAACAGCAGCAGAATCGTAGTCGTAGACCTTGAAGATGATATGGGTGGTTATCAAAATTATGGTCCCTTTTTGGGGTACCCTGAATATTAGGGACCGTATTATAATAGGGACCCAAAAAGGGACCATAGTTTTGACAACCACCCATATTGGTGATTGGCCTTAACCCTGAACTGCTCGTTTATGAAGTAAATTGCGGTGCTGTGGCGTGACATGCTGAAGATCTATGTGACGACTTTGAAACTAAAGGATTCACTTAGGCTTGTCATTTGTGAGTTTCTTAGAATTACCCGATGGAATCCGTAATCCGCTTCGTTGTCATGTTAACCCCCCACATACCTTTTGAGATGGCCCCATGCCCCAGACCTTATTAGACCCTGGATTATTGAAGTTGTGCTTGGCGCGGGGCACGAAACAACAATTTCTGCAGGCTATCTTCACGAAATCTTTCTGCGCAGCCCTACGACCCGATAGTCCCTGACCTGCCCTTTGTCCAAGGATTCCTCAACGCAGATGTAGCCCTGTGAACAGGGTTGATGGTTTAGGGTTTAAAGGGTTATCCTTAAAGCCCTTCAACCCTAAGCCACACTCAACAAGCAATACCCCCCTAAACGCAAGCCAGATATAGCCAAAGGGCTATCATCCCAGCCAGCACCAGTCTTCCTGGTAGGAGGAAAAGCCAAAAGCGGCAAAAGCCGACCAGGTCTTGGGCTTCCACTGCTTTAAGATTTATGTTGCGTAGGGTTTCGAGTTTAATGCTTATGAATGCTTATGATGTCCAGAGCTTCGGGTGTAAGAGTTGGGCTGAAACTTGGAGCGTGCGGTGTAAGATAGACGTTTGAAATCAGAATTGTTCTCCAAGGTCCAAGTGCCTAAATTCCAAGTGCAGCATACACAGACAGCTACGAAGACTGTGAGCAGACAAGATAATGGCTACGTGCTGCGTTCAGATATCATTGTTGGTGCTGCTTCATCGTCAGAATTATGATTGACGTGGTTCGCATTATGAATACTGGCTGGCTTCATTGTCGCCATTCTGGGTAGCAGGGAAAGAAGTAATGGAAAAGATCATGGAAACGATTTCCAAGTGGATCATACTTAATTGCTAACCAGAGGTAAGTTCAAGCCTGTTATGATCTTTGCCGCGAGTCCTTCTGCCGGCATTCTGATTTCAAGTCTGGATGTGTCACGCATGTCTGTGGTTTTCTTCTTCTCTCATTCATCGGTACTAGGATTGTTGTCCAGGACTCTGTTCTACTTGAGGGTAAATGTTATAGATACGCCGCCTCTAACTTGCAATTGGTGTGCCACATCCCTACACCATAAAGCCCCCAACGCCTGAGACCATAAACCCTAAAAAGTAGCTTCCGATTCTTTTCCATTATCCCGATATAACCCTATATAACCCCTATATTACGATCCTTTAGGTGTTGGGACTTCAGGCAGTGCGGCCGGCCAACCCTGAGAACCACTTTAACGCAGAAGCGAATGGACAAGAAATGGAGCATGACATGGAAACTTGGTTTGGGGCTTGGGGTTTAGGGTTTGGGTGAAGGATTCGGGTTTACCATAATGGAGAATCAAATCGAAAGTGGAATGACATGGAAACTTGGGTTACACAGGAATCAGTTAGGGATATAGAGGAGAATGGCCAAACGCAAAGCCCAAGCCCGAAAACCCTTTCCTTCATCATCTCAGTCAATGCAGGAAAATGGCGCTGAAAAGGAGAATGAAGAGGAGAAGGCCCCACCTCGCCTCTCAATAGCCTCACGCGGTTAAGGTGTAGAGTTTAGGGTTTAAGGTAGCCAAAAACCACACCTGACACAAAAAGGAACTACATGAGACAGTGCACATATGCCCCAAACTCCTAGGCCAAAGACCCTAAGCCTTTTATTGATAACCCTTATATACCCCTATATCGCCCTACATACGCGCAAGTAAACCTTGCAACTTATCACCCACGTCAAAGGAAGCCCAGATTGGATCCAGCTTTCCTGATAGTCGACTGCTGGTTTTTGCATGCCAAACGAGGCCCTGAACCCTAAACCCTAACTAGGCGTGGGTCGTCAGTCAAGTTCTGGATTAATTGGATTCCAGTGGGACATAAGTCCATTTAGGGGGGGTTACAAGTAGGTTAGTCCCATGAGCCTCCAAATAGCCTTTCGGGGAGACTCTGTGGGGTGATTTGGGGTTAGGACCCCTTAAGCTGACGTGCTTTCAGGGAGCTCAAATTAAGTTACTATTGCAGCATAACCCCCATATGTTCTGGAGATCCATGTGGTAATGTAACTTAAGTCCCTTTGCGTCAACCCAGAAACTGTACATGCTTGTGTATTGCCGTGGTACTGGCTCAGTGCCGCATTGGAATGATTTGGAACCTGCCCTAGTTGTTCGGAAGCGTACAATGAGTCCAGCCACAGTTCCTATGGGTTTAGGGTGTAGGGTGCAGGGTTTAGGGTTCCTGCTGCGTGTGCTTCCGAGTATTAGCTTCCACATACAACAAAAGAAATCTTTCTTCGTCCTAGGGGGATAGGGGCTAGGGTTAGGCCCTGATCGCAACGCCTATACACATCCACTGATTTTCCGTACAATCCCTGCAAGTCCCTGTTCCTGCCTTAGGGCCTTAGGGTACAGTTTTTAGAGAAGGTTTCAGGTTCCCAAAAAATGTTGCAAAGCTCGCCTCTAGGCTGCACCCATTAAAGCTAAATCCCAAGCTCCCCGCCTAAACCTTGCCCTCAAGTAACCCTTCTTCAGGGTCTACTTACTGGTGTTTAGTAGGGAAGAAGGGAACAGGTTCCCTATATAAACCCTATATAACATATTCCCATGTTCCCTGCTAAAAAATCGCTCGTTCCATGTCTACTTTGCCAAGGCTAAGCTCCCTGCATCTGCCCCAAAACACACTGCAAAAAACTTACTGACTCCCAGAAAAGAATAGCGGAATATTTTCCCCATACACTCTATTCCCTCATTCCCTGGTACCCGGCAACTAAGACAATCCCTAAACCCTAAACCCTAAATACCCTAACCCTAAACCCACAACAACCCCTAAACCCTATAGACTCAATGTTTTGGGCCGCGACCTGAGCCTCCAGACCTCAAACCCTGAAGCCATGCTTAGCTGGGTTGCGGTTTAAGGAACGTTGCCTAAATTGCTACACGGTTTAGGGTTCAGGGTTGAAGGTTTAGTGCCTATAACAAGAAAACCCATTATTTGCTATATGCCCATATCATGGTAACTTACTTAATTTGAAATTTCATAACAGCAAGCCAGTCAGTTATCCCGAATGGCCTTTGTGTCATGCCCAGTAGTCAGCCAGTGATATACCCAAATGCCTCCAAGCCCCTCCGGATTTCGGAGAAGTTGAGCTTCCATCCTTACTTGTTCCGAGTAGGGAATGATGGAATATATCCTAAACCCTACATCGCATAGTACATCCCCTTATTCCCTTCTAAGCCCCCAATAAGTATCCTAGGGCATCCAGAACGTCTGTCTAATTCCGGGCTCTCACTGCTGTGCAGCTTAGTGGTTCTTAGTAGGGACTAAGGGACTATCAGCCCTATGTAATCTCGTTAGCAAATATTCCCTTATTCCCTACTAAACACTGGTAAGGCATTTCCTTGAAAACCTTATAGGTTTTTTAGGGATAGTCTTGTTCCGAGAACTTTGCTTCTTGAGTGGTGCGTCCTAACAAATGGGGAATGTTTTCTTTGGGAGTCGAAGCAGGTCCTGATGCCTGAAGTCGATAACAGTCCATATAGCTATAGGATAGTCTAAATTCCAGTATTATGGGGGCTGTTAAGGAGGATACTAGGAGTTTAGACTATGGCTCATATACCCCCGAACAGTGATCTTGAACTCTTGGCAAAAGCAAGCACTAATGCTCGTGAGCGGCATACGGATAAGGATACGGCCAATGCATGTGGAGTTTCCAAAAATGAGCCTGATACGTTTTTCCTTTTAGCAGCTATGCGTCTGAAAGCTGATATGAACACCCCAAAATGCACTTGGCAGCCTCGTGTCCCAGGTCGGGCTGAGGCACACCGACTTACTTTGATAATGTAGGAGCCTAACAAATTTACGTCGGGCTTTGGGGCATGCTTTTCACTATTGACTACATACTGCAATTGTTACACACTGGGGTCAGAGCATTAGATTGGCAGTAACTTATGCTTCTGCGGTATTTGTGTGGTCTAAGCGACAGACACGATATGCGGCTCGATGAAGTACTCGATCAAGAGACGCTCGCTGTCGCCATAAATGAGGTTCCAGTTCTTCTCCTGGCTGATCCTAAGCCCGAAACCCAAACCTAAATCCTAAAGCCTAAACCTCTGAGGTTTTGTCAAGTAAGGATCCCCTTTAGATACCCCGAAACACTCTCCTAAAGTGGCCCTCAAGCCAGACCCCTGAGGTTTTCCCATTTTACAATTGCTCCTCCAAAAGGGGCCCCAAAGCTGGAGCTTAAGAAGATGTGGGGCTTTTGGTTCCAGCTACTACCTTGCTTAGGGTTTAGTCTACTACTCAAAATTCTGCTCTAAGGGATTTGGAACCCCAGTAGAAATTATAATTTCAGCTAAATATTAGGATTCTAGGTAACAGAAATTACAAACTATTTTCAGGAACCTTGTAGAGCATTCTGAGCAATTGCAGATTCTTCTCCTTAACTTCTTTGTACAATCACCTTCCAATCTTGTGCAGAACACGAAGACCCTGCTCTTGCCTAATGTGCTACCTACTCAATCTGTTGCCTACTGAAGGTTTAGGGTTCAGGGTTTAGGGTTTAGGGAAAGGTTGAGTCGCTACAAGGCAGCTTACTGGTGTGCAACGGGATTTATGAAGCACGTGGTTCAGCTTGTAATTACCTGGCTGGATCCCCCAACCGGTTGAACAAAAGCTAGGCAGGTCTTAGGATAATACGGCAGTTTGAGAAGAAATACAGCTTCAGCAATCAACGCAGGATGCCCAAACAGAACGAATCCCCAGGAGGTTGATATCGTTTTGCCACCCAGGTCTGAGGGTTGTCTTGAATTACTCCACTCTATTGAGCACTGCAATAAGTTAGCCCATCCGGACCACCCAATAATTTACTACAGTAAGAATAAAGAATTCCCGAGCAGGCCTGATTCCTAACCCCTCAAGCCAATAATGCAGGTATCAGCTTCTGCTGTCTTCTCTACACCCCTACGTTCTGCATAGGACCTATATCATGAAAACTCCCCAATAAACGCCCTAACTATGAGAGACACTCAAGCGAGGGATGGAGGACGACCCCGTTCATCGCAGGAAAGATGATCAGCTCGTCTTCCTGTCGTTCACGCGCTGTAGGGGGAGCGGTCTGCCAAGTAGAAACAGGGGACTACCACAAAAGCTAAATAACCCCTATATAACCCCTATAATCCCTGTATAACCCATTATAATAGTTTCCATTTTGTTTTCCATTATCCCTAACCCCTAAACCCTGGTTGGGAAGTTGCAGTCATGTTTGTTTAGGGTTTCTGGCTTAGGGTTTAGGGGATATATAGGGATAATGGAAAAGGACATGGAAGCTAGTAGAATGGGGTTGTATAGGGCTTAGGAGCATTTGTTGACTGTGTGGGCCTCCAGTTCATGAGGGGTTCGGGTTAGGTGTAAGGCTCAAAGTTTCAGGGCGCGCATTTCCTCGATCCTCTGTTGCACGAACATTGCTTCGCGTATAGCTGTTTCTCGGCCATCATGCGTTTAAGGCTTAGGGTTTAGGATCTAGGGTTTAGGGTCTCAGGTGTAGGGTTTCTTTGGGACAAGGCAGAGTTGGCCTCAAGGCTTCTGCGTGTCACGGTGGGCTCGCCTTCTTGCTGACAATTGCTTACTGGAGGTTAATACGGAGTAAGGGAGTATATCATGTCAGGAATATATTAGGGATTATTCCCTTATTCCCTACAGACTACCAGTAACATTAGTTCATCTTGAACATGCCCCGTGTCTCTCAAAGATTGAACTTTCCCGAAAGAGGCCCAGAACAAGCAAAGCATTCGTAATTCAAGCCCGAGGGATCCTTTGATATGATGGGGTTGAGGCTGTTTGTTCTACAGACCTCAACCACCAAGGAATTACTCGAAGGCCTTCTGCAATAGGGGTATGCACCTGGCTTGTCTTGAAACACCTCCTGGACGTAAAGGCGAAGCCGTCCGAAAGGTATACCAGAATCATGACAAGCTGTATGTCCGAAACCTGAAGAAGAAAACCCGCTTTTCCAAAGCTTCCGTGACCACCCAGCTTGGGGCGGTGTCCCATTGGTCGGAGTTGTGGGAGGAGCCGTCGGAATGGCGCTAGCAGCAACGGTGCAAAACTCCAGGTACTATCGTTGGGCAGCCAAAATCTGCAATGAAGCCAGGAGGGGTTGCATCAAAGCATTCAGGGCTTGGAGTTTGGATGCTGGGGCTGTAGGGATGCTTGAAACTGTCGTATACAGATTTAAAGGGCATTGATCCCCAAACCCTAAACCTGAACCCCATCTCATTTCCTAAACACCCTGTGTATTCCCAAGCCTTAACCCAAACACGCCAGCAAGGCACCTGCAGCCGCGCACTCTTCAGGCAGCGGCGCTTCCCTGCAAATGCTGTCCCTCTCAAAACAAGGAGTACCGCTAGCGAATCTAGGGATTTAGTTCACAGGTAGCCCCTGTTGCTAACATACGACTAAACATAGACCTGCATAGACGCCAGGACTTCTGGTCAGAGTGCAAGGGATTTCCCCAAAACATGGATTCCTCAGATCGATGTGGGCCCTCAAAATTACGAGTCCTACTCTAGGGTTCTGTACAGATTCTTCGCCGGGATGAAAGTCGATCGTCTTCGGGTCACATGCCTGAAGTTGAGAGGAGCTTCCACAGGAAAAGCTGAGATTTCACGAAGCAACAGGCGCAGTGGTTCTACAGTTTTCGGAGGGAAATGAAGGGGTTCTCACGAGGCTATCCACCTCTTGATTGCCATCTCTCCTGTTCCTATCTATGCTGACTAATCCCTCATCATTCTACGTCCTGACCGTGCGCAAGATCCAAAAATCCAAAAAATCTAGCAACAAGGCCTCTGAGGGCAATTTCAAGCAAGGAGACTTTGCGGAGCTACGCTTGGAACCTTTGGCCCCTGCCCCTTGCAGCTTTTTCTAGGTGGAGTACGGGATTTTTTTATCAACATGTGAACTAGGCAACCATTACAGAGAGGTAACGGCTCATAAGACTGGAAAACGGGAAGTTTTGTTTTCCGAGGCCACGGTCTGGACCCACCAGACATATCTCATTTTCCATTTCCTTTTCCATGTGGTTCTCCATTATTGAGGAGTAATAGACATAACCCCCCAACCCTAATCCCAAAGTCTCACACCCTAATCACTAAACCCTCAACCCTAATCCCCTAAATCCTTGCCCCCTAATCCCTAAACCCTAATCACTAAACCCTAAACCCTATACCCTAAACCCTATACCCTAAACCCTAAAGCCAAAATCCTAAACTGCAGCTCCCCGATGCAAGCCAACCTGCTTGGGCTTCGTTCCAACGCCAGGCCTCCCAGCCTTGCCGTCAGTGACCATGCGGTTCAGGGTGCAAGGTTTAGGGTTTAGGGTTTAAGGGTTTAGGGTTAATAGGGACTGTGGGTTTTGGGGCTTAAGGGTTTAGGGTGTTAGGATTTCAGGCTTTGGTTTGCAAAATCTGGGCTCTTTCTCTTTGAGAGCCCAGCAAATCAGGAATGGATACATGCGGCATTGTTGCTTTCGAAAATGTTTGAGTTGCAGATTCTCGATTCTCAACGTTTGGGAGCCCCAAAGGAATGCCAGCAGTATTGAGAATTGAACATGTGACAGAGTTTGGCAAAAATGCGTACTGCATTTCAGCACTTACTTGCACCCCTAGCTGGGAAGTCTAGGAGGTCTGGTGAGTTAACATGATATTCCTCCGCTTAATAGACCTCTAAAAACCTCTAACCTGATGTTGGAGCCCCATCTCCTCATATATCACTATATGATCTCTAAACCCCCAGCTCTGATCATAACTGAAAACCCTGAAGCTTAGAGCTCAAATTTCCGCCGCAAAGACGACACCTTGAACCCACACCGGTTCGCAAACCCCTAGACCCTGAACCTCGACCCCAAAGCCTGAACTCTCAAGCCCTAAGCCCTAAAACCTAAGCCTTAAACTAAGAGAAGGGGGCGCTACCGTCGAGCGACAGACTTTGAAACCTTGTCCGCGGGCCTCACAACCTGAGCGCCCATACCAAAAGAGAAACAGAAAGGTGAGGGTAAAACTTCAGCATTTGACCTGGACATGCCAACAAGGAGATGCCTTGTTACAACAACGTCTGTACTCAATTAAGGCGTTGTCGTACCCAGACCACCTTTATGTATACGAAGATTAACCCCAAGGGCTCCTGAGCCCTCCTCTCCGCGGGCCATTAGGCCTTCGGAGGAGGGTTTCCACACCAAAACCCCCCAAAAGGCCCCATGCCTCCAGGACTTTCCCCCGAGGCCTCGAGCCCAACCTCCATCTCCCACTGGTCCGCTGGCCGGGACCAATCTCCAATTTGTCGTTTTTGGCAAAACCTTCACGCCTTACACGCCAATGGCTACTCTGTGCCAGCGGACGAGCGAGATTCCCCGCAAGATAATCAGCCATGCAGTGGTGACCGTTCTTTGCAAAATCTTCGGTCAGGGGCCGTGCAGGGCGAGAAAATCGGCCATGAGGGGCGATGGTCGCGAAACCTTCAGCTAAGGACCCGTACAGGGCCTTGCATGCCGAAGGCTATACCTCCTGCTAGAGCGGGTGCCCGTTTTAGGATTTAGGATTCAGGGTTTTGGATTTACGTGGGATTTGAATCAACCATTTATGGTTCAGGATTCTGGCAGCCTAGGCTACCGCATCCAGCTTATCCTTGAGAACGGCCCGCGCGCAGGGCAATTGCATGATAGCTGGGCTGGGCACGCACGAGCGCAAACACACTGCGCAACGGCACTTTTTCACCGTTCCAGAGACATCGACGGAATGTAAATTGTTTGCATGGTTCCGCAGTGGTATTGAGGCCGGCACGGACAGGGTGAGGGCCCGACGGCCTGCGCGCAGTGTCCCTGGGCGCGTCCCACACTCTGTCACGTCTGGAACGCGCTGTCGGCAGCTGAGGTTTAGCCGTCGGCACCAGGAACCAAAGCGCTGCAGTTGGCGCCAGTCTCATGCGGTGCAACCAGTCCAAGCCGTCAAAGTTCCAGTCGCGTGACACGTAAAGAAAGATAACCTCTTTTGCTGGACGCTGACACGCGCAAAACATGTGGCGGTTGTTCAAATTTCCTTTTCTGGGATTTGATGATCTTTCACCAAGAAGTGTATTCCTTTCGTGACTTCTTTCGTGTAACTTTCGGGAAGCCCAATTTGCACATGTGTGTCAACTTGGGATATCAACTTGGATACCATCATTTGAAGGGGCTCATGGTAGACTTATAAGCCTTTAAATGGGAGTTTCCGGAAACTAGGGGCCTTTCTGGGGTGGTTTTCCTTCATCTTAACTTACTGAACGACACTGCTGTCACACATCTTTCAAGAAAAATGTAATCCTTGAGCGTCTTCTTTCGCGAGTCCTTTAAACCATGTGAAATGCTCGCCTCAATATAACCAGAAAGAACAATACTCGTGTGTTTCGTGCTCTCTGTTTCGTGGTTTTGCAGGCCCCGGCGCGCCTCCGCCCGTAATGGGCTAGGCGACCAGCCTGCTCTACGTGGAGTCTTCCCCGCACAACTCTGCTTTAGTTAGTTGTCTTTAATGACGTTTTCTTGTGGCCAGAAGTCAGAAAATGAAAACAATTTGTATACGACTAAAACATGAGATCCACAATCGGGGCAGTGAGCTTAAGACATATGCTTTAATTTTGATCTCTGTTTCATGGTTTTGCAGGCCTTGGTGCTCTCAGTCAAACCTTGCATTGAGGGAAAAAACTGACGACCTCCTCATGATCGCGGATCGTCATCAGCAGAATGCACTTCTGCGTTTGTGCAAGATGCTTATTGAAGATACGCCACCGCATTGTAGCTTTGCGCAGTCTGGCTCGCAGCTTATCCAAATTAATATTGCACGCTCTACTATATAATATTCTTTTCAGCGCCGTGAATAACCATGCCATGTTCTTTTCAATGCTTTGAAATTCTGGGTCGAGCACTGGACATTCTTGAAGCTTGGCATGAGCTTGTGCTGATCCGGGTATCCCGGGCAAGTGCTGGTGGTGCCAGTGGGCAGCTTCTCGCGGCTGCAACAAGGCTGTTGGGCTTCCGCAGCTCGTGCGCAATGATGACTCAGGTGTTGCGGCCTAGTGTTCTTGGAAGTAGGCTTTGTAAGAAAGAGCATTTGTAGAACACGCGCGAGGAGGCTTAAAGAAAACCTCAACCCTCACAGAGAACAGTTTGGGTGGCCGGGATAGGCGGATAGGATTGGAAGCAACGCGAGCGCGCGGCCCAGGTCGCTTCACGCCCGAGCGCGCGCCCTCGCCACACACACCTTAAACCCTAAACCCTAACCTTAAGCCCTAAACATTAAACCTTAAACCCTAACCCCTAAACCTAGAACCATACCCAAACCCTAAGCCTTAAACCCTAAACCCTAAACCCAATAAGCGACCTTCGCCAGCGTCCTTGCCGGGCTTTGGGCAGCGCTGAAGCACGCACAGGCTGAGAGCCGACCTGAGCCGTTTGGGAATACTCGGCAAGGTTTCGAAAACTTGGGTGTAGGTTTGGGGTTGAGGGATGAGAGGTTGGGATTCAGGTGCTGGGCAATCGTGTCAGTACCATGTTTGATCCTGCTGCTTGTCCTTTTTCATTGTTTTCAGGAGCTTCTATCATGAGCTGCTTTCAACCTGCTAATCAGTAGCTACGACTTACAGTATAACCCAGAAAAACTGTACTTTTAGGTGATTGGGGCTGCAGGCCAGGGATCCTGTTGGGTATGACCGGATTACCCTGTCTAGGGAGACCGAAGAGAAGAGACAAAATCTCTGAAAGCCAGCAATGTGTAGCAGAGAGGCGTCAAACTTGGGCAGTAGGGTCGGTGTCACGACTCGACAGAAATGACGGTAGCAAAAGCCTGAAAATTGTGTGTGCGTGTGCTGTTGTGCGCCGAGTGCGGGGAAGGCGTGAGATTCAGACATCTACCGCCAGAAGGACTTAATCTGCGACTCGCGACCCAAAGACTGTCTTTTGGCATGCCTTGTATGCGTAGAGCACGAGTCGGGGCATCACACAATCCTAAACCTCTCACAACGTCCCTGCCTTCATGCAAACGTGGTTGCATCACCAAAATGTTGGGCCTAAGAGGCTGCTTAAGCACAACCGATGGTCTGATTTCTTTGAACCCTACATCCAGACCCCTTGGGGAGATCTACAGATTACATCCCCTGAATAAGCACATAATAACACCTCTGTATCCGTATCTAAGTATTTGGGATCCGCTATTTCTTCTGGGCAGGCTTTAGCAACCCCCCGCTCTTGTCCTCAAGTTCTGGGAAAAATGCAAAAATCTTGCAAACATCTGTTAAATTGTGACATCCTGCGCTTGGAAACTAGTAAGTTAAGCTGCACCCAAAACCCAAAAACCACAACATACCCCAACCAAAAGCCGCAACCAGGCATCAGGATCGGGCGAAAAGAGAATGGTGTTACAACTCGGAAGCTCCTTCGAACTGCGGGCATTCAGCGATAACATGCTTTGGGTAACCCCAACTACCAAAACTAGGATGCTTCCGCAATCATACCATTTCAGCAGGAGGCCATTTTTTTTGCAGAGTGGCTGGGATGACCCAAATCCTCGATCTAATTGATTTCAGGAGCAAGTTGAATATGTTCTCGGAAGGCTTGTATGCATGTCCCCAGCAGAATGCTTGAGATTGGCAATCTAAGTAATTTCGCACTTCACAAGCCTGTAGTGTTGACCCTATGTCTCAAATTCTTATATCTACCACTCTTGGGCCTAAACGTGAGTTTTTCAAAATGCGGCCTATTATGAGGACCTCCACTCCCCTCTTATGCTAACCCTAGGTATCTCTATGAATACCCCTCAAACCGTATCCTAAAACCTGCGCACCTCCGTCTTGAACATTGAGGTGCCCAGATTTTACCGCGGAGCTGACAACCATTGCATGAAGGCCTATTAAAGGGGTTGGTCTATTTAACATTCTGCCTTTCTTCTCCAAAAGACAGTCCTGATAAGGACAACCTCAGATGGGATCCGCAACTTGGAATTTCTGCTAAGCAAAGTCCGATCTATTCGCCACCCCCGAAATCTTGTGTACATACAGGACTTTCCGGAAGTTACGCTACCCTATACATATATATATATATATTTATATATACGCCACCCCCACGCCACCCCCCCCCTCCCCCCCCAAAAAAGGAGAAAAAACATGTATAATCACCATGCGAAGGATCACCACAAAGGGAACCCTGCTTTTGGAAACGCCAACCGCCGTGCCCACTATGAACCCACAAGGGTAGTTTCTCGAGATAGGGGGCCCTAGTGACACCGAAGCTATATATGGCTGTTATAGGGGGTTTGTGGGGGTTCCTAATTACAAGGAATTTATATGAAGAGTATTTGAAGAAATTTCTTGACATGTCCGAAACTCAAAAAAAAGGGACCGGCCTGGCAACTGCTCTTGCAATCCGACAGGCTTGTTGGGTTGCCTGACGTGAGCTCGATTTTGTTATGGACTCAATGCCTGAGGATTTAGGATTTAAGGTTTAGGATTCAATGCCTTAGGATTTAGGGTTTAGGGCTTAGAAGTCAATGCCTTGGGAAGAGGGGTTGAGGGCTTAGGGTTCAATGCCTTAGGATTAGGGTTCGGGGTTTAGAGATTCTCCTGACCAGCCCCATAAGGTTCCAAGGACGGAGTGAAGGATGCACATAATCAACCTCAGAAAAATTAATGAGCCCATTCACGGGGATTTCTGGGGGGGTAGGATGAAGGCAGGGGTGGTCAGGTAACCCAGAATTGAAGGGCTTAGGGTTTCAAAGTGCGGCTGGGAGATACTGGTGTTGGGCTTCCCCTGGCCGACGGACTTTGCTGCGGGGGAACCCCAATATAGACCCTGACATGCTATAGTCCTTCTTGTAGGGACCCTCAGGTATCCTAATTTTAGGAAAGCCTCCCCCGAAGTCTTCTTCCTGAGGCGGAAAAAATTGGTTTTGGCTCACGTGCACTTCTCAGAGACATAGGATCACGCGATCTATCCAAGCCTCGATATTCCTTACATATCTCTACATATAATAAAGACCCCAATAAATTGACCCACAGTCCTGACAAACACGTTTCTCATGCTTCCTTCGAAGGCGTCCGGAGTCTTACCCTTAGGGATAAGGCTTCTTCTACTTCTAGGCGAGCTCACTCATTGCGCAAAAATACCTCAACAATTTCCTTGGCAAGTTTCCAAAAATGTCTTGCAACATTGAATGGATCACGACCAGCTTCGGACCCATGCTTTGACAGTAGCCGGAAGCACGATGACTCCAGGGCACGTCGGTGCGAACCGCCGGGAAAATACTCAGCTGGTCCCATACACTCTCATGAAGAATCTTTGTCCAACCCTCCAAACTGATCAAGGGGACCTCTGTTGCTTGCGAGAAAACGGAGGCTCTTCAGGATCAAGAAGACGCAGGGAGTTCTGAGACTGCAGTGCTGGAAATGATCTTTTTACATTCGTTTCCTCCCTGCAGTCGCTGACTTACCTCGGTATTCCCTGCGAAGGGTGCCTTCTCACCAATACCAGGATAAAAACCCTACCTCAAATGAGATCCCCCTTAAAACGCCCGATACTACTCCCCTATAATATAACCCCCTTTTAGGAGTTTAGCCCCTAAACCCTAAGCCCGAAACCCTAAGCCCCAAACCATATACATATATATATATATATGCATACATATATAATCCCCTATATAATCCCCTCTGAGGAGTTTAGACTTTACCCCAAATGCATGTGCTGGCCGAAAGCCGTATTCTCCCCTCACATCCCATGCTTCCCTAATTTAGACCCGTGATATATATATATATATATACCCCCTCCTTTTTAAGGGCCTTAAAAGATTAGGATCCCGACTACAATTCCTAGTAATGTAAGGGGGGCTATTAATCATGGGTCTACACTACCCTTCCCCAACAGGCCCTCCAGACACTGCATGGGCCTGCTTGAATCGCAGTTCCCTAAATGGGGGAAAGCTACAACAAGGAACTTGCTCCAAGAGACATCTCAACTAAACCCTGAACCCTTACTGGGTTGAAGTATATACGCATCAAACCTTAACTCCGGAGGATCGAGGCTCTTGCCAAGTGCTTGCCAGCCTCCGACACAGGCAGAGGAACCTCGTCGAATAGAATTCTAGTTTGCAGGGCGATAGTGTTCCAACCATGTTTAAGATTCAGGATGCAGTGTCTTGGGTTGGATTTGAGACCCAAAGATAGGGCGCACAGTGCCCAGAATCCAAAAACAAAGTCGAGAGGCACCTAAACGAGAACTTCAGAAGTATACAATACCCTTCCAGGGTCACCCCTGAGTCCCTAAACACCACTACTCTACTACCCCCCCTACTCAATCATTCGGGTCATTTATGGATAAGTCGGGAATCCACGACTAAAGCAAGAGTCAATTCGTCGTCAGGCTTCAAGAATCTATATGAGCTATGGTCTAAACTTCTAGTATCCCCCTTTATAAGCCCTATAACGCTCCCCCTATATAATCCCGCATATAACCCCTTTTACGGAGTTTAGATTATGGCTCATATGAGCGGGAGTGCCGGGTGATGGCTGTTTTGGGCTCTCTGAGGGTTTAGGGTTTAGGAAGGAGCTTGGGGTGCAAAGCTTTAGGATCAACGTAAGGGCCTGGAGAAATGGAGTGCAAGATGGGGGAAGATGATACTGTAGCTACATGAGGTAGTGCTTGCTATTCAAGCTTCTAGGGTCACAGGGTAGCCTCCAGCATAGTGTAGCCAACCACACTACATGTGAGGTTGTACTTGTACCCTCCCACTCTTTCTCCCGAAGCTCAGAAGGGTCTCTTGAATTCTTTGATGTTCGCATCATGCATAAACCTTACACCGCGCACCATCCACTCGAAAGCGCCCTTACCAACTGAGGCAGGGACGCTGCCAGTGCCGCACCTTGACGGGGGCTGCTCTCTCTCTATCTCTCTCTCTCCCTCTGTCTCTCGCTCTCTCTCTCTCTCTCTCTCTCTCTCTCCTCCCCGAACGCGGGTGGGTGCAAGCCAGACGGGGGCCTTAAAACCTAGGAAGGGTAGTTACCGTAGTGGGAAAGCCTTATTAATTACTATGTTTATGTATACCCATTCTGGTAACTTAAATGAGTTTCGTTAAGTTCTAGATATGTAAAAGGCAAGGATGATCTACATGGTTGGAGGACACAATGTGGGGGCCCTTTGAAGACAAACTGAACTACTGAACTCAAACAGAAGCTGCTTGAAAGCATTGTTGTGCAAAGGTTACAAAGGGATAGTACTGGAAATTCTTATGCTTCTACAGTAATTCCCTGCTCTTCTGCATGGGAAGGAGGGCATGCATTCTAGGAGCTGGTATGTTCAAATGATTGCAAGAATCAACACACACTTGCCCCTAGCGCCGGAGAATTAGGCCTCTCACCTGGAAACTCAGCCAAAGCCCGTGCCCTAAACCCCAAACCCAAGATACCTTGGATCCCGAATGCAAACCAACCCTGACGCCCCGAAATAAATACCAACCTACACTTCACACGGTAAACCTCAAACCCTATTCGCCCTAAGCCAGAAACCCAAACCCAAAGTCCTAATTGCCAGAATTAGCTTAAAGTCTCTTTGTGTTATCCTGTACCATACTTATACATAGAATCTCAGGACATAGTGTTGGTTTTATTTGGAAAAGCATTACAACCCCTACAAAGCCCCGCGCCTTATCTTTTAGATATTGTTCGCCATTTGACTCTCCATCATCCTAAGTTCTAAGCCCTGTATGAGGGTTCAGGTTTTACAGCCCAGGTTTTAGGGTTACATTCCTTATATTCTCTTCAAAGGGGCCCATAAAAAAAGGCAATTATCTAGCTACATCCCCTATGATGCCTTTAAACGAACCCATAATAGCATTGGTAAGGGTCATTATCTAGCCTCCTGCATCCCCAAAACCTAAACCCTAAATCCTTATCCCCAAGACCTTGATCCAAAGAGCCTCTGGCATCCTCAGCCACGCCTGCCAAGAAGGCATTGGCTGTACCTCAGCCAGAAGAAGTTGGTCTTTAGAGAGGTGTTGTTTGGGGTTTAGGATAAAGCTATGGAGGTAAGGAGTCACGGTTTTGGAATGTTGGGTTCTGAGGGAATGGGCCGTAGGGCTGAGCGTTCTTCTTGCTGAGGTCGCTAATTTACCGGGCTGCTGTGAAATGGATTTAATTAAATCACTTTATTGGGGAAACCCTATTAATTACCCAAAATTTAAGTTCCTTGACAACAACCCAGTTTGCGCTTCAAGAGACCCAGAAGATTCAAATAGACGGCCACGAACCTCCAATGCAGCACGGCTTGAGGAAACTTACTGGTTCTTAGTAGGGAATACGGGAACATAATCCCTATGTAGTCCCTACATAATATATTCCCGTATTCCCTACTATAACACCCAACATATACACTATGATAATGTAGTGGTTTCCATTTACTCTTCCATTATCCCTACATAACCCCTGTATTCCCTTCTTCCCTACGAAGAGCCAGCTAGGAAACAGTGAGGTTCCTGCTAGTCATCCTGCAGGCCCTGAAGATGGGAAGGGTTTAGGGTGTAAAGGTTAAGGGTTTAGGGAGGACAACACCATGGCCTGCAAGAAGACTGGCTTGCTGTTCAGAAAACTTGAATTAAGTCATCATGATTCTGGGTAGATAGTGTCTAAGGTTTAGGGTTGCAATGCTATGGGCATACAGTAAAGAATAGGGTTTCCACTCATTGTTGTAACTCAATCGGAGTTCCTTAACAGCAACCCAGAAGAGGGGAGAAGAGTGGGCTACCTGAACACGGGCTGCATTAAAAGGATGGCATTTAGATTTGGGGTTCAGATCAATGGAAGACCCCGATTCAGACACAAAGTACTATCACCCTTATAGTTTTGTTGGGTCCACTCTTCCCTTCACCCCTTCCCCTACCCGCATGAAGTCCTCCTTCCCATGAGGGGCCTTGGCTTACTGGTGGTTAGTAGGGAATATGGGAATATGGCATATGGGGGTTATCTAGGGATTATATTCCCTTATTATACGACTAAGCACCAGTAAGTTGCGTTGGTTGGAGGAACAAGGTGCCAAATGATGCTTCCAATGACTTTTCAACGAAGGGGTTAAGACAGCATGCATGTTTCTGGCTTCCAGAATAGGCCAACCCTCATGCACGCTCATCGAAACAATTCTAAGTTCGCTACGACATGATACAGAGCCTCCCCTCCCCGAGCACCATCTTATGCCAAAAGGCCTTCGGCGTGCGCCCGCTGAGGTCGGTCAAGCCTGCCAAGCAACATCTTGTTGATTGAAAGATGGAGCAAGACGGACACAGTTTTTCAGCAGGAACTACAAGGATCCCCTGAACAAACTGGTCTTCTCAATGTCCCTAAGCAGACATATGACAGCTGCTACATGCTTGCAACCATTCTGGAGGGAAGGTGGATCATGAGATCGCTCTAACGCTAGCTTTCCTTGAGGCAGCGGAATAACTATCTACTCAGGGAGAGGAAGATGTGAGGCATTATCACCTCCAACATCCTGAAGACTGGGTCGCTTGCTACAGAAATCCTCACACAGGCACCCAGAACTTTAACCTCTGCTTGGAGATCCAGTGGGCTATAAATAATCAGGGGTTTAGCGTACAAAGTTTCTACAAACTGTGCCGTACCCGTGGTAAAACAGGATCACCAAGTAATTACGCAACTGCACACCCTTCAATCCCAGACTCAAAGTTGGCCCTCCAGGGTTTCAGGTTTAGGTTTTTAGGTTTAGGGGTTTGGGGTTTAGGGGTTTAGGGTTTAGTGCAAACCCGTGTTGGGCCCAAAATCTGCGATGCCTCAACCCTTTCATGCCTAAAACCCAGACCTCTAAGCCACTAAACGCCAAACCCTTGAGCCCGTAACTCCCATACTCTAATCCTAAATCTGAAGCCCCTAAGCCTCAAACCGCCGAAGAAAAGCCTAAATTCCTAACCTTTTTGCGAGTGCCGCAGCAGCTAAGCTCATGTGAGCCGTCGACCCCCAAATCCTGAACTCAATGACCCGTCCGACAAATGAATCCCTTTTTCTGAACCTCTGACCACCTAAATCTCAACACCTCAGCCCTAAGCCCTGCAGCCCGAACCCCCTACGCCTCCAAATTGAAACGGAACCCAATGTAGGCCCCTCTTCAAAGGAATAGAGTAGTTGTGGCTTGTTTTGGGGTTCCGTTGCTGTGGGGATTTTGGAGCAGTGCAAATCTCTTGGCCAAAAAGTACAAGCCTCGCAAGGCACCTGTGAACTCCCTGCAGAACCCCCTTAGTACCCCTATAGAATCCCTATGTATCCCCTAGAGACTCCCAGAACAACTTAACCCTACATATAACACTCCTACAGAACCATGATGCAACCCCTAAAATATCCTACTAAGCTCCTAAACCCCATAAACCATACCTACTTCCCATGCCCCTGGCCCTCAAGAGTACACTCCTCGGTAGAAATAAGGCCTTCAAAGCAAGATCGCAGCTCGCAGCGACCCGGAAGGCCACTACCTACAAGAAAGAATTTGAGGATCTAGGGTCTAGGGTTTAAGGTCTTTAAGCTGTTAACCCTAAACCTTGGGTTCTGCCCCCACCCATTTACAGTCTATAATAGGGGCCATATTAAGGACTCTGTATATTCATATTTGACACCACAATCCGACTGCTAATAAGTGGGAGCGGTACCCATTTACCAACGTTGATACTAAACATCCTGCATTAGACTAGCATATGAAATCGTATCCTTCCCTGGGTATAGGATATTTAGGGTCATGAAGGATTATATGACGGTTCAGAGTGCACGGCGTAGTTGTGTATGTTGCTGTACCGGGTGTAGGGCGTAGGGGCCAACAAAAACCGATTAATGGAGAACCTATTGGAAAAGAAGCTGTAACATTATCGGATCGGGCACTGAGATCACATCGGCAGTTAGAGTCTGTAAATTATTCCATTAAGCGGGACACCCATCATCTTTACTATACATATATAGATATATGTATCCCCCTAGTATGGTAATGTAATTCAAGATCCTTAACAGCAACCCAGATCATGGAGAATCATATGGATTTAGTTGGAAGGTTAGTTGGAAAGTGAACATATACAGGGGATCATAGGACCTTTCGGGACTGATGGCCTTCAGGGTTTTAGGGTCTTAAGGTGAAGGTTTTAGGGATTTCAAGATTTCTGCATTCAGGGTCTCAAGTAGGTGTTCATGCCCTAAACCCTAAACCCTAATCCCTCAACCCTAGACCCTAATCTTACACCGTTTTGGATTAAGGTTTTGGGGCGGCGCTTCTGGGCTTCTTCTGAAGGCCTCAGGGTTTCAAGCTTTAGTGTTTGGGCTAGGGCCTAAGGGGTTCAGCGTTTAGCCTTCACCATCTCTGAAACAAAAGTTAGGATTACGCTCATAACAAAGGGTGTTGTAGGAAGTATAGACGGATTCAAATCTAATGAGCCTAGTAGACCCTTTGGGGAACAGTTACCTTACCGCCTGAGTTGTAAAAACTGCGGATACAGAAATCACAGGTGCGTGATTGTTGTGCCGAAAACACGAGGAAGAGGGCCATGTAGGCAATGAAGGGCCGCGAGTTTTGCTTGAGATGTTGCACCCCTCTGATGCTCTAGGTTTAAGCCAACACCGCAACTCCTGCAACCCTACATCCTGCCCCAAATTCCTGCATAACCAACCCTGGAACCCCATGAGGTCAGACCCTCCGCCACCCCCCCCCCCGCAACAAGAGTATCACAAAAATAATAAAACCAACAAAAGCAATAAGCATAATACACAATTGCCAACATTTGTAAAACTCTTTGTAAGCATAACAGCAGTAATAGTAATAATAAGAATAACGTGAAATACAATCAATAGCCACGTAACAATAATGAAACACAAATGCGGGGGGGGTGGGGGGGGGGGTGGGGGCGGGGGGGG
>CAJNIZ010046459.1:0-17831 GCA_905231905.1 Symbiodinium pilosum | reverse complement strand
AGATCCTCCCAGAGGTCTGGGTTCAATTTGAAAATGAAGGGAACCTGGGCGTGTAATATAGAGGATGCAGCAGGGTAACCCATGATTCTCTGAAGCTTCGGGGACTTCATGGGCTTAAAAGTATATTTCGGGTTTAGGATGGAATTCTTGGTTTGGAGGTTCCATGGACATGGGTCTTAAGCTTAAGGGTCCGGTGGTTTGAGATCAAGGGTCCAGGGGTTATAGTTTCTGCTTCTTGTAACTCCCTGCCCATGAACGAGCTGAAGCTCGTCGATGGGAGGGTTACTGAGCAGAAAACAAAAATGCATGTTTTTCAAACCTTTGGCAGCAAGGAGGTTTTTCAGTTACCCCAACCCTTGAAAAATCGGAACCAATAATCATCCCTTACTTTTGGGGTTGGGGATACTAAAGCGCCCTCACCATTCGGCTTTAATTGGCTTAGGGCTTTGGGGTTTAGGAGCTGCAGCTTAAGGACTCCAGGGCATATCATGGGTTCTACTACCACCCTTCCTAGTACCCTTAATTGGGGTTTCAGAGCTCCTAGAAGTGGGTACTTAGGACAGAAAAGAGGGCAGTTGCAGGGTCTAGTACCTAGACTCCCCCAGGTCTTCCCTGACTCTTAGCTTTAATTTTCTCTAAACCCGGGGGGGGGGTGTTAGGGGTTAGTGTTTAAGTTTTGAAAGTGTTGAGGTCAGTGTAAGAACCGCTTTCTTCAAGACATCGGATCTTCAATTTTCTGCCATCTCCTTGAGGTTTTTTGAAACTTATTTGTAGTATGAAGAAGCGCCAGGAGCTATAGAAACAAGTGTATTATTTGGGTCATTCCCCCACCCAGTAACTGTCCTTAAAGGGGGCCTTATTAAGGGGCTATTATAATTCCTATTACCCCTTGTGGTAACCGTGGGAATAACCCAATGTATTATGGGTCTCAGGGAGTTACCATTCTTGGGTGGCTGAATGGTTTCTGGTTGCGGGTGCGAAGGACCCTTTTACCATGAGATCCTGATCTTTTCAAGCCTTGGAGCTTACGCCCTCCACCTACTCTAACACCGGAGCACATGTATATATATATACATAGATACATATTAAATAAAATACATATATATATACATATATATGCCGCGGGAGGGTCCATGGTTTGGGGGGTCCCAATGTAGACCCGAAAACAGTTCAATCCTTACACGTTATGCTGACCCCAATTAAAAAGGTCCCGGAATTTATGCGGTCTCGGAACGTAGTCCCCTCTATTGAGACCGAAGTACCCATTTTAAGGAGCCCTATAACCCCAAGTAAGGGTACTAAGAGGGTCCTGAAATATTAGGGATCTGTATGAGAACCCCGTCTGGCACTCAGGTATGTAGTGGTCTACAAATTCTTTTTGGATCCCCAAAATAGAGCCGAAGTATTTTGCAGCCCTCTAAAAAGGAGTATTTGGGGGGGGCAGATCCCTAAACCCTAAACCGTGGATCCTTAAACCCAAAACCCTAGCCTTGGATCTAGTCCCAAACCCTAATGTTGAACCTCTAAACCCTACGAATCACTGGCTCTGAAGCACTGAACCTGCAACAATGGAGAGGCGCTGAAGAAGAAGAATCTTGGCTTCCAAGCATTGCAGGATTTAGGTTTTAGGGTTTAGGGTTTAGGTTTGGGAGTTTGTTGCTAGTATCACTGTCATTGCTACCATTGTTGTTATATGATGCTATTGCTGGGAGTCCTGCTCTTGCTCTTACGTACTCCTGCCTGACGAATACCAATACCATTGCTATTGCTGTTGCCATCAGCGTTTTCATAACACAGAGTATTGTAAGTAAGACTATCCATGCTATGATTTATGCAGCAGCTGCTATTTGTATCACACTTACTTACTACTATCATTATTATTCCTATTACTGTTGCTAGTGACACTGCTTAACGTTGCACTCATGTTTGCAAGTAGACTCTCTTGACTGTGCTTCGGCCGCCGCTTAGAGAGCTTTGGCCTGTTCTTTCAGGACCCTCTTTAATGTGTAGGGCCTACGGCCGAAAACAAAAGAAGGTCAAGGAAGGTTGGTGAGGTAGAATGGGGCTGGGTGCTAGGGTTGAGGGCTTCAGGGCTTTGAGATTACCCAGGTACAGGCGAGAGCCCATGCGGATCGTGAACCAACCCAATACCCTAAACCCCAAACCCCAGGGCGGCATCTTCTCCGCAGGAAGAAAAATTCTGGGCAAAGCCGTTCGCGGGACTGGCCTATGAGTCGGGCAGAGAAGATTGATCGTGTCATCTCGCTGTACGAGCGAGAGCTCGCGGCGGCCGAGGACCTTTTCAGCCCCGACCTCGTGTCAGCGTTTGTCAATCCAGAGCCCAGGTTTGTCAATCCACAGATGACTGTCTTCGCTCGAAGGATACCATCCTGTGCGCTGGTTTCGGAGAAGCCGCAACGATTGCCCAGGACTGCCATGCGTAAACCTTAAACCTTAAACCCTATACGCTAAACCCCAAACCCTCCCCCAAGCTGGCATGAGAAATCATAGCAAGTAGGGTAGCAGCCTTCATGGCAGGTGGGGGTTTCCTAAGATTTAGGGGTATCATTTTGAGGGGTCCTTATTAGGGTTTAGGGTTTAGGGACCTGTTTTGGGGTCTACAATGGGGTCCCTATGTTTGGATACTACCACAAGTTTTTGTTTGGGAAGGTGAAAGCTTAGGATTTGGAAGCACGCTCAGAGCTAACGATGCTGCCCTGAACCCAAGAAAAGGGGAGTTTCTGACTCAAAGGAACCTAAGCCCAAAATCCTGAACCCCAAACCCTATAATCCCCTGATGTTCCCCAAATACCCCCAGGGGCAGGTAAGATGGCCATCCTAAGAGGCCCTACAACCCAAACCCTATGTATCCCTGCAGTTGGCTTCTAAACTTGAACCCCTAAATCCTACTTCCGCCGAAATAAGTCCTGGTTAGGTCTTTTGGAGTCTGTTTTGGGGATGGGGAGTAGGGGCAGGTAGTAAGCATCGGATCCCACAATGAATCCCAACCCCCGAGGCCCTAAATCCTAAACCCTTCACTTCAAACTTCAACCCATAATTAACCTCAAAACCTCAAGCCCCAAACCCTAAACCCTAAAACCCTAAACCCTCAACCCTACAAGTACTCTTCGGGAATTCAGGAAAGCCGCTGCGAAGAAACCTGCCAACTCGGATGCGGCGAAACTCGCCGCTGCTGAGGCGGGTTTAGGGTTGGTTTAGGGTTTAGGGTTTTGGGATTTAGGGTTTAGGGTTTAGGGGTTTACGGTATTAGTGTTTAGGGTTTAGGAGTGTAGGGGTTTAGGTTTTAGGGTTTAGGGGTTTAGGGTTTAGGGTTTTGGGATTTAGGGTTTAGGGATTAGGGTTTAGGATTTCGGTTTTAACGTTGAAGGCTTTGGGTTTAAGGTTTGAGGCTGTCACTGTTACGGGTGTGCAGGAATGTAAGAGAAAATGGGAACGACTGTAACATTTCCGGAGTGGAAAAGAATCTGGAAGCTACTTAGTCCTCAGGGTTGCCAAAAGGTTTAGGGTTTAGAGTTTAGGGTTAACCCTAAACCCTAAACCCTAAACCCTGAGTCTGTTGGTTTTTGGCAGTCGCCGGGTTTACAAGGGTTCGTCCGTAGGGAGGGGAAAGACAATGGAAACAGCTTGTTTGGGGCTTAGGGTGAGAGGCTTAAGATAAGGGGTTTGAGGGCTCTGTGGTCAAGGGGCCTTAGGGCTTGCAGTAAGCTTTGTGCTTTCGGGGTTTAACGTTAAGGGTTTTAAATTGGGGCCTCAGGGCAAACGAGGAGGATGGCAGTACAATTCTGTTGGGTCCTTGTCGGGCTTCTACATCTTTTTGGATGCTGATGGTGCTTGTTATGAAAGTTCGGATGTTGCATTCAGAGGCGTTCTGAGGTTGATCTTTCTGGTGCGTTTTTCAGTGTGGCTTTTTCAGTGGGTCGTCAGTAGTGGCAAATCATAGTCGTCTGGTGCTACGTTCATGTAGCTTCTACGGCACAGGGCTGAATAAAGCTTATGAAAAGACTTAGATTGTGCTGTCAGGTCTGAGAGAATGTCACAGGTCGCAACTTTCTCGGGTTCGGTTTTGTTGGAGGGAACAGAGCCATGGGCATTAGGGTTCTGAGTTTGGGGACTTACGAGTTACCGACTGGTGCTTAAGGGAGAGTGGGGGGAGTAGATCCCTATAGTAATCCCTACATAATCCACATAAACACGCTTACTCATCCGTATATGGCTTCTTCGGGGTCCTCGTGGGCCGGGTGCTGGGGCTCTTAGGGGGCTAAGGGTTTGGGACCTGGGGAGTTGTCGGTGGAGGCCACAGGACCAGAGTTTTTTATCTGTTTTTTTTCTCTCTGGCCCCGTTTTTGTTTGACAGCAGTCTTTCAACAGCTGTAATTCTGCTGTTTGCACTTGCTTGACTAGATGTTTAGAATGACGCCAGCATGTCAAGCTGGAGGGTCCTATAGCTTCTCTGCAAGTCGTGAATCCTATTGTGTGACTCCAGCGCGACTGCTGTCCCTTTGCAATGGGGTCAACGTTGAAAACTCTATGTTTCACACAGGGGTAATTGACTGAGGGTAAAGGTTGCGGCGTGTGTACTTGGGCTAAAGCCTAGACCTAACCCTAAATCACGTCAGGGTGGTTCTGGTGTAGGGTATAATATTAGGGTTATCTTGGGGTTATATTTGGATAATGGAAAAGAAAATGGAAACTACTATAATAGGGTTATAAATTGTACCTATCTTGGGAGGGGCCTAACCCTAAACCCTAAACCCTAAGCCCTAAACCTTAGGGTCTAAAGGTTGCCAAGACCCTACCACCACCCGGAGGCCAAAAAGCGTGCGGAGCAGAAGAAGACGAAGAAGGACAAGTCCATGCCAATCGCCTTAGCTTTGTACAGGGGTTTACACCCTTTTTAGTAGTATTATTATTATGATTATTGTTATGATTATTATTGTTATTTTTATTGTTATTATTATTGTTACTATTATTGTTACTATTATTGTTATTATTATTATTGTTTTTATTATTATGGTTACTATTATTGTTATTATTATTGTTATTATTATTGTTACTATTATTGTTAGTATTATTGTTATTATTATTGTTATTATTATTATGGTTACTATTATTGTTATTACTATTGTTATTATCATTGTTATTATTATTATTGTTATTATTATTGTTATTATTATTGTTATTATTCTTGCTGTTATTGTTATTGTTACTATTATTGTTATTATCATTGTTATTATTATGGTTATTATTATTGTTATGATTATTATTTTTAGTTTTATCCCCTATATAACACTAATATTACCCCAATGGATCCCAATATATAGGGTTTATCAAATTGCATAGTCCCCCGAGCTGTCAAGGAGACCTGTCCTCCATATATTCCTGGGCTCCCCTTGCGTAAGTGGTTAGGGCGTACAGGTTCGAGGACAAGGTTTCAGTCGGATTTTTAAGGCTTGTGGGGTTGAATGGTTTACGACGATGATTTAGGGTTTAAGCAGGAACAAAGTGACAAGTTGCAAGACGCATCGCAAGGGCTGGGCTCTTTGAAACCCTAGGGGTGCAAGGGGCTTTTGCAAGGATTGTTGTGGTCTAACCATCGTTGCATAGGGGGGAAGTCCGCCAATTATCCTATCGGTTGATCTGAGTATGCGACTCTAATGGTTTCAGATGCGGAAAGCCTTTGAGATAGTAGCTACCTTGAGGGATCCCCTAGCCACTTAAAGATACTCAAGGTGCTACTGATGCAGGATTACAATTAAGGACTGCTCAAGGGCTGTCGGGGACAAATGCTATATAGCGTTCCACCTCGAAATAAACTCTCAGACCCCCACTCATGTTAGCAACCTCCGCCGCCAGTAAAACAAGTTTTCAGAAATATAAAGGCAACTCCAGCTAGAGCATACCCCTTATGTTGTCCCCCAAAGCTCTCACGCGCCCCTAAATGAGGGGAACCTCCTTGGCAGCTGGTTTCCTAGAAGCATCGGTCATAGAAGCTCAGGTATGACCGGTGATCGGCTGTGGCGTTCAGGACTCAGCCAGCTGGATCTTCAGCGACTCTGACAGTAAAGACCCTTTAGACTATGAGAAGGGTGCCTAGTTTTCAGAGCATTAAGTGGTACTGAATCTGACGAAGGGTTGATAAAGTTTGGGATTTAAGGATTTTGTTGTTTCAAAGGCATAGATCTGGACTTCGCTATGGTAGGACGTCAGACCACCAGTTTTGTGACCTTCCTCTAATTTCCCGTCAACGGTGCTTAACAGACAGCTGCTAGCCGGATTGCCAAGTGGCGAACCCGTTTACAAAGCAAGCTAGAAAGCCCTATTAACCCCCCTATAGATCCCAATGGGATTATACAAGGATTATATTGGGGTTATATTGGGGGGTATATATGGCTAATGGAAAAGAAAATGGGAACTACTATTTAGGGTTTAGGGTAACCCAGACCCCTGATTAATGAACCCCCTCCCCTTAATAGGGATTATAGGGAACCTAACGGTTAGGCCCCTAAAAGGAATTGGTTTGTTAATCGTGGGTCTGCATTACTCTTAATCCTCCACTGAACTGCTCATGGCACCAAGGTTCCCAGTTCCCAGGCACCTCCCCCGCACTGAAGCCAGATCATAGCCTTGGAACAGCACGACATCTCAAACCTTGCAAGGCCTCTCTACGAAATGCAGGCTTGAAAAGTTTGCATAGATAGGGGGACCCCAATATAGACCCCCAAGTACGATAATCCTGATTATAGAGGCCCCAAGAAACTTGCCCCTCATTTTGAAAAAAGCCCCATGTCAATTTAGTCGCGATTCGGCTGCTATAATGTAGCGGAGGGGGCACTAAGTGTTTTCCGTGGGCATCTCTTAGCCGATTCCTCCGACAACTCAGAGGTCATGTAGAGGCACTGATATTCGGTAGGATGATCCCGTCGCAATCCTCATGATACTATACTATAGTAGAATGCGCTGCAGGACTTTAATCTGACATATTCCGCTTATTCAAGCTTCTTCTGTATGCTTTTGAATATGATTAATTGGTCTGTGTACCCCACTTCTTATAGTACGATGCCCCAGGCAGCTGACCCTAAACCTCAAGGGGTTTCCCCCCCTGAGTAACCATCAAGGGGTTCGCCCCCTGAGTAACCACGAATCAAGGGGCGACCTTGGGGGTGTAGTAGGGGATCCCATCAGAACTCATTTTTCGGTAACCTTTTTGAAAACGATGCTTCTGATCCTGGAATTTGTCCCCTGAACTGGGCCATTGTTAGATGAAGTTTGTAATTACTAAAGCCGTAAACCCAAAACCCCAATCCCAAATATGAAGCTGTAGTGTTTAATGGTGTCCCAATATGAGATGCGTAAGCCTAAATCCGATGCTTGAAGGTCCGAAAAACCTTTGATCTTCAGTTTTGCGATGTGTGGCCACTTCTGCAGGCGCCTTCGCTGTGTTCCCTACACCCTTATAAGCCCCAACCCCAGGTCCTAAACCCTAAACCCTACACTCTAAACTCTAAACACAATCGGAGAATTTATGGAAGCCCAGCCCCAATCATAAGGACCCATATGATAGCTACAGTTTGTGTTTTTCTTTTCTTTTTTTTTGTGTATGGGGTTGGGAATACCAACAACCCTAAACTCCCAACCCAGCTACTTATTACAGAAGGACTTAGAGTATAGGGTTCCAGGCTGAGTTTTAGGATTTAGGGCTCAGGGCTTTAAGGTGCAGGATTTCAGCGTCTAGGGTGTAGGGATTCAAGGCTTAGGCGGTTTAGGTTTGAGGGTTGCTTGTGTTGTAGGCTGAAAGTTCAGGATTTGCCCTACCCCGGAGGTTGCTCCCTACCCAAACCCAAAAATAGCTTAAAGAAAACCATCCAAGCCCATCAACATATAGTCCCCCCTATGTAGATAGAATATGGCTTTGGGTATTATTATATTTAGATCCCCATATATCCCAGATTCTCTCTACTCAAGGGGGACTATAGTCAACAAGGCCATTGACAGCCTCAGCAATCGGTTTGAGGTTTAGGGTTTAGGGTTACAGATGGTTACAGGCTTGCAGTTTTGAGAATTGAGTGGAACAAAGACTAGACCATGATCATGTGTGTTCTTCTTTGCGTAAACTCCCAAAACCACCTAACCCCCCCCCAAACCCCCCTAAACCCCCCAAACCCCCTAACCCCCTAACCCCCCTAAAGCCCTTAAACCCCCTAACCCCTAAACCCTCTAAACCCCCTAAAGGTTTTTTGGGAGCAAGTGTCGTGCGTCTGGTTTCGAGATGACTTAGAGTTTCATACCAGTCCTAGTGTTGAGAACTGACGTCACGCCCACGGGTCAAAACCTAAAGTCTTGGCCCCAAGCCGAACATGCTAGAGCCGTCAATCCTGAACTCCAACCATAGATCCTAAGCCCTAAACTACTCCTCTCCCTCTTATATTAAACCCCCTGCCCACCCCCCTAATACTAGCTACTCCCAGTATATACTATAATATACCACATAAGAGGAGTATCTAATGTTAGCGGGATGGGGGGTTCAATATTCCGGGAGAGGATTAAACCCTCAGCCCTAAATCCTAAACTCTCAATGTTGCAGCCCAGGGGGGCTGCAACCCCACCGTGGTGGTGGCGGTGGTGGTCTCTCTAAGTACTGTTCCTGTTCTACTATGTTTAAAAACGTCAGGACGTCCTTGAAGCATAGGGTGCCACAGGCAGACACTACCTGCCCCTTTCGCTCCCCAAATCCTAAATCCAAACCCTAAGCCCTAAACCCTAAACCGTTGCTCAGTAATCCAGTGCGGGCCCCTTGACTTAGGCTGCCTTCGACATCCTGGTTTCAACGGAACTAGAATGCGAGGGTTTTAGGGAGTTAGGGTTTAGGGTTTAGGGTTTACCATGCCTCAACCTTAAACCTGAAATCCTCAACCCCAAATCCTAAACTCCAAATCCTACACCCTGAAATCCCAGACCTTAAGTCACACCGCAGTTGTCAGATCCTTGATGTTGGTTCAAGTCTACCCGGGGCGAGGGGATCCCCAGGACCATACCTTTAGGGTTTAGGGTTTAGGGTTTAAGGTTTAGGGTTTAGGGTTTAGGGATCCCGTATACTTGGGTAGTGGATTCTATCAGCATTCTATAGTACTTTGAAGGTCTCCCACAACCCACATTGACCAACCCAAAGGTCGCACCAAAAACACAAGCGATTCTGAAGCTTGAATAACTGCCAGCAAGATTGCCTTGTTCTGCTTTAGGGTTTAGGGCTTAGGGAATTCTGGTCGAATTATCTGGGCCGTACCGTAGATGTTGAGGTTGACAACACGTATAGTTTCTATGACCTGCTATGACTGTGGTACACTTTTCATTGTTTAGGGTTTAGGCTTTAGAGTTTAAGGTTTAGGGTTTAGACCCCTACTATGGCCCCCAACCCTTTTCCCGAAACTTCACTCGACCTCCACAACCTTGTTCTTCTCCTAACAGCTTGAACCTCCAAACCCTTTAAACCTTATAAACCCAAAGCCCCCTTAGAAGGATCCGTTGAAGCTCAAGATCCTAAACCCTAAACCCTACTTGGGGGCCCATGGGACTTGGTAATTAGGGGGAGTATAAGTAGGGTTACAAGCCCAATTATAAGTAGTTGCTAAGTCCCATGGGACACACCTCTAGACCCGAAACCCTAAGCAATTGAAGCCCAAGATCCCTAAAACCCTAAACCCTAAACATGTGGAGGAAGCGAGTGGCCCAACGGTGGTCACTTGGAACTACGCTGCCCCAAACCTCTTTGCCTGGCCGGTCGGATTGGAGAGATCTCTCTTTTGGTTAGATAAGGATTTAGGGTTTGGTGCGTAGGGATTTGGGGTGTAGCGCTTAGGGCGGGTTTAGTAGAGTTCAGGGTTTAGGGATTTAGGGATTTAGGGTGTAGGGATTTGGGGATCAGGCTCTAATGATTCAGAGTTTAGGGTTTGGGGCTTACTTCGGGTTTAGTGATTTAGAGTGCAGGGTTTAGGGATTTAGAGTTTAGGGTTTGGGGTTTAGGTGTAGGGATTTAGGGTTTGGGGTTTAGGTACTTGGGGTTGAGGGTTAAGGGGTTTAGGGCTTAGGGATTTGGAGTTGAGGGTCTAGGGCTTCAGGATCTGGAGTTGAGGGTTTAGGGATCAAGGCTTTGCGGTTTAGGGTTGGGGCTTAAAGCTTATGGGTATAGGATTTAGGGTTTGGGGGGTGTAGGGGTTTCGGGCATTTAGGGTTTAAGGCTTTATAGGATTTATGTAGTGGCAATACAGAGACAATACCCAAAGAGTGGAGAACCAGGTGGAAAAGAACATGGAAACTGAAATGGAAATGGAGTTAGATAGGGGGGTCTGGGGGATTTTGCAATGCAGCGGCCCACAAAATTGCAAATATTCTGGTCTTATACTCCTTACGTAATTATAGGCTACCTCTGATAGACAAGGGTGTAGGAGGGTTTAAGGTTTAGTACGTTTCAAGGGCCTAAAGATCAGTATGATATGGGTGGTTGTCAAAATTATGGTCGTTTTTGGGGTCCCTATTATAATACGGCCCCTAATATTTGCGGTAGCCAAAAAGGGACCAACCCTAAACCCTAAACCCTAAACCCATAATTTTGACAAGCACCCATATGCAGGTTTAAGGGGTTGAGAAGGGTTCAGGATGAAGAGTGTAGAGTCGGAGGATCTGGTGGGGGGGATGCTGGTTTAGGGTTTAGGGTTTAGGGTTTAGGGTCTAGGAGGCCGGGGTAAGGAGTTGGTGCTTTAGGGTTTAGGGTTTGGGGTACTCATGGATCCGAGAGGCTATGACAATTAAGGGAATCTGTGTGCATCAGTCGAAACCTAAACCCTAAACTCAGAAGGCAGGGTTTTGGTCTCCTGAACTCTTAGAACGGACCCAAAGATCATCTGACTGGAATAGGGCCCTAATTTCGAAAGTGGAAATCCGTTTAAAAACAGTAAAAGGGGCTGAGATCGTTTCTTGCGGCAACTGTTGGTGCTACTGGATCAGGGTTGTTATGTTGGTGTTCTGGGGATACATGCGAACCCATCTTCCTGACGACTACGAGCCAAGAGTTTAGTTAAGTCCTATCATAAACCCTGCAGTAAGCCCTAAACCCTAAATTGGAAAATCGCTAAACTCTAAGCTGTGCCTAAGGGTTCAAGGACCCAGATAGTAGGGTTTTAGGTGCCAAAAACTACTTGGACTCTGGGACCTCAGGCCATATCTTTGGGTATTTGGGGTCTACGGTTTAGGCACCCTCTATAGTACCATAGGATTGAGGCTATTCCAAATTAGACTGGGGGATCCCATTTAGTCAGACTTCCACATTACTTCTTCAAGAACATTAGCTATATGACGGCCAGAAGAGATACCATTCCTAGTGGTTGAGACGTTTACATGGCGTCTTTGTTTCAAACAAAAGGAAAGACTCACAACGGCTTCAGGCACCGAGGGAACAGAAACGCTTTGCTCGCGCCACTTTCATGGACTCGCTGCTGCATGCTTCCTATAGGGTTTAGGGTGTAGGGTTCAGGCAAGCTGAAGGAGTAATGCTCATGTGAAAAAGGCAACATAACCTTAGTATACTAATATTCTGTGATTGCCAAGGGATAGGTTCTTAGGGCAACTCAAGATCCTTAGCATCAACGGCACCGATAAAACACGCTTGTTGAGTCCTCTACTTCATGCCCTGCCTCATGCTCTGAAGCCTCCTAGCTTAGATAAACCGACTGGTGGTTAGTAGGGAATCAGGGTGTAGACATTATATATAAATTTAAAATATGGGTTGTATAGGGATTATTATCCCTGGTTGCCTACTAACCACCAGGAAGTAAGCCTAGTAGAAAATTCTGCCCGTGTATTGGCGGTCGCGAAAGCGAGCCAGCTGTGTTTGGTGGCTAAGCACAGAGAGGACGTTACAGCAACGAATTTATCACAGAATCTACACTAAGTCTCTAAGTACACTCCCTCAAGCAGAGATGGAAGTGCCCATAGACATTACAGTCCTTTTGCACAGGACATTTCAGAGTTCGCATGCATTGGTTTGGAGGAACCGTTTCTGGCGGCCTTCTTTTGGTGTTTGAATATCTGGCTGTCTTGACGTTATAGGCTGTTTGTGGGGGAACCCTAAACCCTAAACTCCTAAACCCTAAACCCTAAACTCCTAAACGTTTAGGGGGAGCTCTAGATCCCTCAAAGTAGGCCCCATATCCCTCCGAAGCCTTCGCCCTAAACCTGAAACCAAACCCGGAGCCTTCAAACTCTCAGTCCCAACACCCTAAGACCTTGTTATAAGGTTATAGGGTTTAGGGTTATAGGGTTTAGGGTTTAGGGTTTAGGTGTAAGACAGAGAGCAGTGTCGCGAGTTCTGGGTGCAGTCTTTCGTGCGCCCTTTTTTTGCGGAACGCCTCTTGGGATTTGTGGGCCAACGATGCAGGTGCACCAGAAGATACCCAAAGACGGGAGCCCTTGGCGTAAGTTCAACCCAAAAAAGAGCTCTTGAAGAAGGACCGGTAAGTCTGTTTTGTCATAAATTGCAAGCTAGCACCACGGCTTAGGGTTTAGGATTTAGGTATAGCCCATCAAACTGCAGGAAGATGTAGTTCTAGGGAAGCCTGTGTTTGTTTTCTTGGAGATTTGCTCATGCCCGAAGACTCTCTAGGACCCGGTGCAATTCCGAGCATTTTTGCCTGGATGCTCACTTGGGATGGAATAGTTTCGGCCTTGAAATGCATATAGCCCCCCTTAAGTAGATAGAATATGGGGTATATGGGGATCTTCTTAACATTTACCCAAAGCCATATTCTATCTACTGAAGGGGAACTATAGGTTGCTGTCCCGCCGCTTCCTGGCCAAGATTGTTCGGGGGGTAATGTAGACCCCTGATTCATAAACCCCGTCCCCTGAATAGGGAGTATAATAGGGATCCCAATATTACGGCCCTTAAAAGGAGCGGCTTTGTTAATCATGGGTCTACACTACTTGGTAGGGTTTCATCTTTTGTGTGAGAAAGACTTATGCTGCCTGCAGGGCTTTGTCCTCACTAATTAAGAGCCATGTCAGGTATATAGTATTTCCTTATGGCTTGAACGGCTTCAAAATATCTACGTTGGGGCCCAAATGTTTACTATATGAAGTTGGGACCAAGTATAGAAACGTTACAGCTACATAGAATGTTGGGGAAAACAGATGCTGAATTAAATTCGCATTCTGGCCTGTTAAGATTAGAATGTGCCGCGTAGCCCACAAACCCCACTGCGTTCAAGTGCAGACATCCCGCAACTGTCGGGGACCACAAAGCACCTAAACACTACTCTCTCTGCGACGGCGTCGCTAAGAAAATGGACACTGTGGTGTCTTGTCTCATCATATGCGGATCCGCCACGAAGATTCCGCATGCATTGATCTGGGATTGGCTTCTGCGCTTTTAATCTTGGATTCTCCCAAACTCTACACAAAAACTATGGACTTTCAGCAGCGCACTTGAGCTTAAACAGGAAAACCCTAGGCCTTAGCCCTGAAATGACCAGAAACTAGGACCCAGTTGATTTGCTGCTGGCTTTGCCTGAAGCACTACTGGTGAGTCGTTACCAACAGTTTTCTGAGTTACAGCTCTCAATTTTGAACCTCTCAACCCGCCGCAATGTGCTTTTAGGTTCCGACAACTGGACTGTTTCAGATCCAGACAATCTGGAGAAGCTCACCTGAGCGTATGTGTTGTGGCTTTTGGCTGCCTCACATAGTTGCTACAGGATCCGCAGGAAGTCCAACTCCACAACTTAAACCCCAAACCCAATGTTTAGGAGTGCGGGTTTAGCTTGCAGGGTTTGGGTCTTGCAAGGGTATGGGCCCTGGAGATCTAGGATGGGCTAGAGCCGCAAGGTTCTGGAAGTGAACCTATGCTTCTCAAAGAAAAACGTGGTTAATCATATCTGATGACGGATACTTCTGAACACACTAAACAATGCAGCCTCCCAAGTTCCGCCCAAAACCTTGAGGTCTAATTAAACTGTCTAAGTGAAAATGAAGTGCTGCTGTTATGCACTAGCGTCACCCTGCAAAGCTACGGAGGAGGCCCATACGACAGCCCAAGACTAGATTCTTGAAAAGGCTCGATTAACTTCAACCCCTATCCATGGAAACCTTCATGCACGCAAACCCAGAGGACTACCTAGAAGGGTATGTAATCCACTCTATACGTATATATATATATATGTAAATATGTTCTGTAAGCATGGCTTTGAGGGGTGGAGAGCATACTGAGCCGTAAAACCCAAGATCTAAGCCCAGGCCCTCAACATCCAGGCTCCCCTGGCCCCTTCCTATATAAGGGGGTTATATAGGGTTTAGGGTTTAGGGTGGAAAAGAAAATGGAAACTACTGTATTACAATGGGGTAGGTATAAGGGGGTATATAGGGATAATGGAGAAGAAAATGGAAACTACTCTGAATTCCTTAAGCTCCTGAACTGTTAAGCTTTACGAAGGAATGCAGGAATGGGTGCATAAAGTGGTCTCTATAGAAGTCATCCCCACTACCATAATAGTTTCAATGTTCTTTCCTTTCCTTGATGTATACCCAAACTCAAACCTACATCCTAAACACTCCCTAAACCTGAACTGCAAACCTTAAATACACGACAAACCAACCTCCTGGACTTTGACGGATCCCGTGCCTTTCGATGGCGGTGCAGGGCCCATTGCTGCTCAACGGTTGGAATTTTGAAGATTTGGGTTTATGGGCTAAGGTTTCAGGGGTTTAGGCTGAATGGTCTAGGGTTTTGCACGGGCTTTTTTTCTTTCACTACACATACGGACGCGGGTTTAGGCGTTCTTTAAGTAGGGGTTTAGGCTGATGCTTTCAGACGCGTGACGTGCGGGAAGGCCCAAATGAGCTCTCACGCCGGGGGAGGGCAGGGGTGCCAGTCATGCCGATAATATTTCCTCCTAGCTGTGACCCCCCCAAAGATAAGCACATGGAAGCCAGCGCGGCACGCTTTTGAAAGGACATTGGTCTTTATAGAGCCCTTTGCAATGACGTCCTTATTTGTTTGGGAAGTGTACGTCTACCGAACAAAGGACAACGTAAGGACTAAACGAAGAGACTTGTAGTCTGAACACGCGGTAGCATTGTTGATCGGGGATTTTTGGTACCCCCCTAACCCCTACTCTGGAGAATCAAGCCGACGAGAAAAAGGGAAGTAAGTAGAAGGCAGGTGTATATAGATATAGGTAGTACGGGAATTTCGGCAACCCCCAACCCTATAGTAATAGTAAAAAAGGGCCAGCCCTATCAGAGTCATATAGTAGCTATAGTGTCCTGGGCGTCCTGATTTTGGGTGTTGGGGTGCCGAAATTTGCTGTTAATTTAAGATACTTATATGGGGAAGACCATATGAATTACATACCCATTTTGGGGTAACTCAGCTTATGCTCCTTAACAGCAAGCCGGATTTGTTGCAGCCGTTCTTCAACAGGCCCAAAGACCAAAGAAAGGGAATGTGATAAGCGCGGCCTGATTAATGTGTACATGTATTTAACATGACAACATCCTGGGCATGGTCCATGGACAAGGCCGTAAGTTCAACATCTTTGCATTTCTATAGGGTTTAGGGTTTAGGGTGTGTAGGGGCCTAGAGAAGTGCCAGCATCATGGTTGAAAACTCCATGTACAGTAACACTACAAGGTGCCTCAAACAGACTTCATCATCATGTTGGGAACTATTCAGGTTCCTGTATTACCCTGGGGCTCCAGTTACCAAAATACTAGGTTCTGGGCTCTATATACCCCATAGTTAGATAGCCCAGTAGCCTACTATTTAGGTAGCTGGGGGCCCCCTAAACCCTAAATCCTGATAGCCTTGTAATATCTTTTAGCCCCCTCTAGCTAGCATCAATAACACTAGTGATCACTAGTGTGTGCGTTTCATAATCTGCCTAAATAGACCCCAAACTTTAAGCCCTGATGTAAACTCCGTATCCATTTCACGTTCTATGTCCTTTTCCATTGGATTCTCCACTACGGAGGTCATCTCCTTAAACCGTATGTAGTTCCTTTATGGATAAGCCTTGTCCCAGCCTGTTTGGAGCGCAAACCTGCAAACCTATACAACAACCTTACACCGTAAAATCCAGCATCTTCTAGCATGTGCAACTGTGCAATACACAAGAATATTCCTTGACCCTCCAAGTACCCTCTATTTAGGCCTAAATACCCACCATTAGGGGGTCTATAGCCCCAAAGAAGAGTACTGGGAGGATATTCTGCCTGAAAGTTGGAACCCATTAAGACTTCCGCTATAGGAGAATATGGTAGTTTCCTCAACAGAGGGAGACTAGCATGGACCCCAAGATACTATGCTCCTTCTTATAGGGAGCCTCAAAAACTACACCAAAATTGTTGGGAAACCCCTGCAGGCACCTAAAACACTTGCATCCCAGCTTGTCAGTATTGTGTTGAGCGCAAAAATTCTTGTTAGCCTGCAAGCGCAAGTTGTGCATCCCGACTACTCACCTTAATTGCTGGTGCCTGAAAGAAGCTTGTTGCGTGAAGATTAGGGTTTGGGGCTTAGGGATCATCATGTGCTACATCCCAACTTGGCTGCGTCGTCCTGTGATCGCTGTTCGCCAGCAAAGTGGGAGTTTCTCAACAGCTTCGTCTGGTAAGGATGCACTAACAGCTATTACGTGACGGTTGGTGATTTGGGCTTACGAGAAAACCTTTTTATACCTAAACGCTAAGCCCTAAACTCCTTGGGCCTTAGCTTGGACCTTAGACCCTTAACCCGTTTGGAGTCTCTTATACTCCTATTATAGGTACCTAGGGGTTAACCCTTAGTAGGGGTCCTAATTGCCACGTAGTCAAGAGTAGCTTTCATATCGGTTTCCATGTATTTTCCATCTGATTCTCCGGTTTTGAGATGACATACCAAACCTCTATCTATGCCAGGTAGAATTCAGGTGGAACCCCCCAACCAGTAACAGTGACTACAAGGCATAATAAGGATGTTATTAGGGCCTGATATTCCTATGGTACCAATATTAAAGGGTGGGGGGAGGAGTCCTCCTAAGGTAGAATGTGACTGGCGCGGCTAAGGTTTCTGGCTTCAGAAGCTTGTTCCAATGATTAAAGGTTTGCGGTGCCATAGAGGTGAGAATGACTATGCTGCTAGGTGGCCTTGCCAGCCCATGGAAATGCATGATATGGATTACTCACTACTTCACCCATGTTCATCTATTCAGTCTGTACACATGTGGTCCGTCTTTCTCGCTATAGATCTGATTACGTTCCGGCACATTCGACATACCTATTTGGATATTTCTGAACATTTGCCATCCCTTCCGTTCTCTAGACACATGAAGACCCGCCAAACAAAAATGGCACCAAGCATACCAGAATACCCTAAGCACACGGGGTTTTGCCCGTCAACCGTATCAATCGGGCTTCGGATTGCCGATCTCAGGCCAGAAGCAGAGCCAGGTTAGATTGAGAACGTTTAGAATTTGAGGTTTCGGGCTTAGATAAAGTTTGTAGGCTTGGGTTATATAACCCCTCACAAGACCCTATATAACCCGTATATAACCCCAATATTACCCCTATAGAACCCCAATATTACCCCTATATAACCCTACTATTACCCCTATATAACCCCAATATTACCCCTATACAACCCTACTATTGCCCCTATATAACCCTAATATTACCCCTATATAACCCTACTAGTATCCCAATATAACCCTAATATTACCCCTATATAACCCTAATATTACCCTACTATTACCCCTATATAACCCTGATATTACCCCTATATAACCCTAATT
>CAJNIZ010046458.1:10334-32264 GCA_905231905.1 Symbiodinium pilosum | reverse complement strand
AGGTCTAGACAATGTATAAGTGCTATTGGAATTCAGAGTTCTCCCGTAGATTGGGGAAAGCGTTGCCAAGTATCCTAAACCAAAATGGAAATAATGCATTGACAACCAGCAAACAGTTTAGAATGATAATGTATGCTTTTTATGGTTTCAACCTCTAAAAGCGTGTAAAAAACACCTGTTTTCACTGAAAAACACAGGCCTGTATTCCGACGCACTCTCTTTGATTTAGGCTGTGGGTCTCAGGGTTTAAGGTTTGAGCTTCAGATTTTGGGGTATGGGAATGTCTCAAACTACGATCTCTTGAGGCTACCTTTAAAGGCGCTACCCCACCCCTTCAAGCAGGCAAATTAATGGCCCCAAAACCCTCGAATTGCATACCCTCAGGGTCCAAGTACCCGGTATAGAGAACACTAAGCCGTAAATCCTGTGAGGTTTCAGGATTTGGCAACTAAAGACTAAAGTTTCTCAAGCCAAAGTTTCCTCAGTTCAGTTTTCAGGGTTACCGTCTGGGACTATACTTCATAAACCCCAAAAGGCATAACATACCCAACCAGAGAGCTGGACCTAGGCTCTTTCTGGTTTAGTGCCTTGGGTCCCGGAACGGGGCTGGGGGATGCGAATGTCGAAAAACCAGCGTACGGGACGCATACTAGGGTTTTGGGTTTTGGGAGCCTGCCAAATGAATGAGGTTCAGGGTCTAGGGTTTCGGGTGTAGGGCACTTACAAGCTATGTATGAGTTAGATAGGGATATAAATAAAGGAATAATGTAAAAAACCGAACGAACAAAAACCGAAAACAATGTGGACACTGGGAAGATATGGGGATGTGCGGTCTATAAAGGGGCTAGGCACTAGAATAAGGATCAATTACAAAAGACCCAAACCCTAAACTGCATTTGGTTCTATACTTTTGGTTTCTCCCTACCTAGCTACGAAGCTCGCCTCGAATTTCTTTGACGGGGCTAGAACTATATAACCTGGGAGTTCGTAGGGGATCATTGGGGGTTTGGGGCAAGGAAACAGGGAATATACTACGCGGGGACTATATAAAGATTCTAGTCCCCTATTCTGCACTAAGCATTAGTTAGTATTGGTAACTTTTTATTTTGGGTTGTTACTCGTGGGCTTGGACGATCCAGAACTCACACAATAGCAAAGAAAAACTCTTTTTGTGTCGATTCTTATGGGGAATAACAAGGGTGCTTTTAAGTCTTCTGGATTGGGTGAATACTTGGGCTTTGATTCTTGTAATCCTAACTACCCATGAACCTCAACGCAAGACTTTGGGACAAGCACAAATCCTGAGCTCCCCTCTCCCGAAAAAAACCGACGTTCATATGATAAAAGCAACTATCCCCACCATTCACCCATTAACTCAGTTCCCCTGGCCCTCCAGGCTCTCCAGGTACCCCATCCCAAGCCGCCTTCTCGCCGACGCACTCGTCCAAGAAGGTGACGGTCTTCCCCAAAAGCTCCTGCGACACGTTTTAGGTTGCAGGGATTTTGCGAGTGGTTTTCGATTTCTTGTCAGAACTCATCAAATTCGTGCCAGAACTCAAAAAGTTCATACAGCACTCCATACAAGTTGTGCGTCTTTCCGCCCTGGTTCCTTCTTTACGAATTCTCTGTTGCTAGAAACTTTCTGGTTGTTACTAGGGAATGGAATGGGGGTGGATGCATATAGTGGGCCCTAAATAATTCCCAAATACAGTAGTTTCAGTTATGTTTTGCACTCCTTCACTCCCTACGCACTAAACCGGAAAGAGTTCCTTCCAGGTTCCCGAAAGCAGCACGAAGGGTTCTTCGTCAAAAAGCGCCTTGCTTACACCACAACGCCTACACCGCGCACATGCACCACAGCACCGACACCGCCCACATACACCACAGCACCCGCACCGTCCACATGCACGACACCACGGCACCTACACCGCCCGCGTACACCACACCACTGCACCTACACCGCCCACATACACCATGTACACGCCTCTATCTTATCTTGTTTCTTAGCCCAATGTAAGTTTGGCGGGGTAAGCGGAATGCACCCGTGTCAGGCATCGTGAGTGTCGAAGCACTCTCGCTGTGGCGCCGTGCGAATTTTGGAACTTTTCGCGTGAACCCTCTGCGGGGATCGTGCATGTCGAAACGCTCTCGCTGTGGCGCTGTGCGAATTTTCAACTTCGCGCGCGCGAACCCTCTGCCCGGGATCATGCGTGGCGAGTCGCCATCGCTGTGGCGTCGTGTAAATTTTCAACTTTGCGCGCGAGCCCTCTGCAAGGATCGTGCGTGTCGAAACGCTCTTGTGCGGAGCCATGCGAATTCAACTTCGCACGCGAGCCCTCTGCGGGGATCATGCGTGTCGAAACGCCATATCTCTGTGCTGCCATGCGAATTTCAAACTTCGGCGGGTCGGAGCACTGCCGCATGGAACGTCCAGAGAATTCTGTTTGGAATTGACGACCATCTCGCTGTTTCGGGCGGATGGGAGCGCTGGTGCATGGAGCGTCCTGAGAATTCTCTTTGGAATCGACGACTTTCTCGCGGTTTTTGGCGGCGTTCTAAGGTTACTGCTTCAGTTTCTCCAATCAGGTTGATCAGAAGCAGGCGAGGACGTGCATGAATTGTTTGGCAGATCATGGGGCACTTTTGTGTTTCAGTGTTTCATACTCAGAGGAATCTGAGCGCATCAAGTCTGACGTATGAAGATACTTTGCTGCTAAATATGTTCTATATTCTATACTACTCACTACTCTATGCTTCCTACATAGGTCAAGGTAAGAGAGTGTCTCGGACGTCCTCGGGGCAGCTCCTATCATTGACTCTTGAGGGCTTAGGATTTAAGGTTTAGTTTAGGGCTGATAAGATTGTGTATACGCAGCTTTTAAAGTACTCGACTATAAGCAAAGCAGGAAGACATAGCCTTACTCTCTATGGTAATTTCCACGAGCAAGGGGGCTCCAATACACACCCCAATGCATTACAACCCTTTTTATGGGGACCCCCAAAAAGGCGCCCCTAATTCTCTCAATCCCTATCAAGCACTGAATAATCAGCGCTTCCACTTGATTTTCCACTGTCTTTTCTATTTGATTTTCTATGGTACCCCTCATTTCCAGAACCGCCCCCCCATAATGGGACTACAGTATCACCAACACTGACTGAGCCCTACAGCCTAAACTTGAGCCCTAAACCTACAAATACTATTCGTCTCGAGCCCAGGATCTAGCGCTGCTTGGCCCCTCTGAGACAGTGACAAGTCACCATGCCGGCTCAGCTGCGCAGCACCTTGGATTTCAGAGCCTCGACCCATGATCCCATCTGCAGGACCTGAGTGCTCTATTCCCACGCGGCCGCCCTGTAAGAAAGTGAGCACACCACGATCATATCATTCTCCGTAGCTGCACCTGCGTCCTCCGTGCATGGCAAAACAAAAGCACAAAAGATTCATGCTGCGAACAGCAAGAAAGTGGAAGCAGAGCTCACCCTTGCGCGGTGTTTTTTTACTTTATCGGTTCGTCCTGACAACAACGCAAGCGAAGCAACTGGGTGGGGGGATGCGCATATCTTTTTCAGTACGCAAGGACCTTCTTGTACTCTTGGACCTCCGCCGCATTTTTAACTTCCTCTCCGCAGGAACCCTTAAAAACTCCGGAGAAATAGCTTTTCTCCAGATAGCGCAGCTATGGGGTTGTCAAATATTACGCATTGGGGTCGAGACGCAGCTACGAGCCAGGGTGCTGCAGCGTGCAGAAGGGCGCTGTCCAGGGTGGTGTTGAAAAGCCAGACACGATATCCTGATTGGCACCGGCCTCCGTGTTCGTCTTTTTGTTCCACATGTTCACAAAGTGCCCGCTCGCTTATGCACTAGCCTCAAGACGCTGCAGCTTAATTTCCGCGCAATCTCATTATGACCCGGGCTTCCCAGCCCCTCTAGCCGTGTGAACGTGTCTGAATACACAGGCCATGGACTGGATGGAAGTTGCCTTTCACTCAGCGGCAGCAGGAACTTATTTGCCACCGAGTAGAACTTGTCTTCGACCTCAGTTGTGACACTATTGGTCATTGGATGGATTCTTGGAATGCTGAATTACAAGTCATGCTGTTGCATAGAGTTCAAAAGTTATCAAAGAAGGGAAAGCACTTCTGACTCAAGCGAGAGCGAGACTGAAAGGTCAATGACTCTCAAAAGAGGTTCATATTTCCATGCACCATTGAAGTGGGAACTGCTTACATACTTCATGAAGATGCACATCGATTTTCGGCATTTCGTCCTGCGTGGTGCAGCACACATGGAAAACAATGGCACAAAAGCAGCAGCTGCACATCGATTCAAGATGCGCACAAGGCAAGGTGCGCTCTGCAAAACGTTGTCAGTAAGACGAAATTGTTACCATGCAAACGCTGCGTAGCCTTCGAAAAGTCACTTTCTAATCGAAAGGGACTTCATGCCGAGACCTAAGTGTCAACCCCCAGGACAACGACTTGAAGTCATGAGTGATTTCTTTTCTGACCAGCTGTTATTCTTTTCGGATGATTTCTGAGAGAGCATGACTGAGCCAGATTGCATTGCGCACCGAAGCTTCACCTCGGAAATCTTGAGCCATTAGCAGGTGAGAGGAAAAGTGTGGAGTCAGCTGACTGTGTGATTTGATCGGAACTGGAAATTTGGTGATCTTGATTATTTGATATTGAACCCAAATCATAGTGGCTTGGAGAGCCTTTTGAACTTCACTGCGCCTACCTACTTGCTTTCAGGATAATCGGGATCTAGTTCTTCCATGCCCGCTATTCCCACACAAGATGCAATGAAGCCTGCCCTAGCATTCGCCCAAACCCAGCGTGCCACGTGGTGCCAAAGCTTAGTCAGAACACACTAAGCCCTGACCCGTAGCTTCGCTTTTTTTTCGCTAGGGGGCCAATGAGTTTTCTCATGGGTTGCACGTGAATGCTCTTGTGGGTTTAGGGTCTTCAGTGCTTTCGGATTATCATCGGCAAGCTGGAGTCTTCGCTGATCATACCTTCCAAGGTGGAATGGGATATTGACGCACACTACCCAGCTCTATTGGGTTTGGCCAAGGGGATGTATGTGTTAGTCTTACCTGCGGGGTCAGTGCTTGTAAGCATTGTGAGATACACACTTGAGGTGAGTAAGTCAACCACGTTCACCATTTAATCCGCTGAAGCATCGCATTCCAAGGCACCATGGCCTTTGGGAGAGCTGTCTTGACGGTGCTGACGGTGAGCAAGAAGCGCTCGCAGGCCTTGAGGGTCATGTTGCGGGTCTCCTTGGGATCGGTGCGACATTCCGGGTGGGTGGCGATCACCTAGCCAGGGGGCACGCCTCCTCCTTGTGCGAACCACTTGCCTTGAGAATTGTCCAAGCTCGTCATGGCAGGCATGTAGGTCCCACCGGAAGCATGCTGCGGGTCAGCAGTGTAAGTCACTGGGGCAGGCGTGCTCATCACTGTGATGGAGCTGCCGCGCTGTAGGTCGTCCATGCCCACAAACCTGTTATAGCCGCCGGTGGTTGTCTCCGGCATGGTCACGCAGGCAGGCTTCAAAGGCACCGCCACAGTCGATGAATCAGCTATTTTGGCGATCACGTAGCCAGGGGGCACGGCTCCTCCTTGTGCGAACCGCTTGCCTGGAGAATTGTCCAAGTTCGTCATGGCAGGCATGTAAGTCTGCAGGCATGTAGGTCTCACCGGAAGCGTGCTGCAGCTCGTTACACTATACTCCTAGTGAAGATGCTGTGTAGAAGCCACAGTCTCACACAAAGCTGCCTGCAACATGTCGCCACATGCTCAAGACTTCAACTGCCTGGCAAGAGTTGGCTGAGCATCATGTAAGGCAACTGCTGATTCCGCCAATGAAATCATGATGACAACAGCATTTGCAAACCTGCGTGAACAAAACAAGCAGATCGTTTTGGCAAGGTTGCTCCAGCAGTGCGGCTTAAACGAGCGAAAGGATCATGTTATGAAAAAGTCAGGTGTGCAACCACCTCATAAATTCGACAACCGCTTCCCTAGCCAGCAAGTCTGCGCGCCAGGGGAGGGCGTCTGAACTTGCCATCGCCTACAAACACACATCTTCCGTCTCAGCAGCCGCAGGACTTGTGCGGTATTTTCCAAACAACGAAAGGTCCCGTTTACGGGGTCCCTAAAACCCTTGTCTCTCTTCCCCAATAACCAGGGCTAAAAAGTTTCAACTTTTTGTATAGAGACCCAAAAAACAACCCATCGATTGGCTAAATAAGTTGTAAGGATTATAGCTTTCGGGGGTCTGTACTGGGGTGCCCTGCTTATGGAAACCCGTGCTGTGAATCATCTGCAGTTGAGATTGAGGCGATATTATCCTCTCCCCCGAAAAAAAGCCCCTCCAACCCCCCACCCCTAAGAGGCTATCCAGCCTCAGGGCGTTTGGAACCCCCGGCCCCACATGGGAGGTCGCAAATCCTGCAACTGTGGCCGTCGGTGTAAACTGGCACAAATTTGTCCTAAAAAATCCCTTTACTGCCCCTTGCAGAGCACCTCTCTGGCCAGGCGACCCCCTTTCACGGCGGCTGGCCTAGTCCAGCCTGACCATCCCACGTGCGTAGCCAAGGGCAGCGAGCATTTTTCGTCCAAAACCCGCCCCTCCTGCTACAGCAAAAAAATTCAAGGATGCGGGGAGAAGCGGCGAATTGCACGTAAGGACTTACAGTTTCCGACCATGGAACGCAGCCCTGCTCTTTGAGGCAGGTTCTACTGCTTTTCAAGCTTGCGAACTCCCTCACTAAAGGCTGATGGACTAAGCCCAGCCAACCCCCTCCATGAATGCTGGAACAGGCATGCAACAAACACGTCTGAAGTGAGGCTTGCCTCCGTAACTCCCTCGGGCCCCTCGAACTTAAACCCCACTTGTCAACTACATGCCATGACCTATTCGTGCGCTCCGCGCCCCGCCAGCCGAGGCGGGCGCGCGATAGCGTTCATAATTAAACACTCCGCATTTTGGTATGCTACAATATATGGCGAGTCAGGGGAGTGGGGGGTTCAAATATCAGTACTAAGCAATATCCGCGGACTAAGGCTACCAAACTGTGGGTAACTTGTCGGTCTTGGGCTTCGGGTACCCTGTCCAGCCACCGTTGGTAGGACATCAGGAGAGAATCAGTGGCCTTACTTGGGGAATAATATACCGCGACACTACACTCCCAGACAGCTCAGGCTTCGATTTGGGCAATTATATGATCCCCTTAATAATGGAGAATCAAATGGTAAAGCAAATGGAAAATGAAATGGAAACTGGGATTACATAGGGGATTATAGGGGTTATAATCTAAACTCCTAGTATCCCCCTTTAATAACCCCTACAATGCTCCCCTATATAATCCCCTATACAACCCCCTTTAAGGAGTTTAGACTATAGCTCATTTGGGCGTGGGGTTTAGGCCTTAAGGATCTGAACCCAGACTCAGTGGAATGTTGCGCTTTTGGGCTGCGAGGCTACGAGGTAAACTAAAACTTATGAATCCGTGGCTATATACCCGATCTGAATCCTGAATCCACCGGGTGAACCCACCCTGGATATGAAAAAGGAATATCAATGTACATATATGCGTGCTTAAATACGTGTGTATACATATATATCTGGGTGGCACAATCAACCCCCCATAATTATTCACAAATAGGGTGTCTTAAACCACAATGGGGGAAATCAAAATTCTCCAAAAGTACCACCTACGTATACATACCTATGTACGGGGATGTATACGTGTATGCAGGCATGCCAGTTGCAGGGATCGCCGGTCAAAAGTTTAAACTGTGGACTGGCATGCGCATGAGACTTTCTCCACTTCATGGGGTTAGTTTCCAAAATTAAGGTCCCATTTCGGTACACCTCAATATTAGGTGTCGTGCTATAACGTACAACATACCCAAACGGGCCCATATTTATAACAACCCATGGGTCCCTAAATCCAAAACTCCCCTCAAGGGAAATTGAAGTTCCAGAAATGCCTCAGGACTTAGGTCAATCCCTCCTACAGTACCCAGACCTCCATAACCTACCCCTTTTGTTGGATACCTAACTTTGTAAGTAACCAGAAAAAGGGGTAGGGTATAGGGGGTCTAGGTAATAGCCCCTAAATATGGATAATAAGGCTTCAATACATTTACACCAGTCGTTTGTGGTACCCATTACTGGGCCCCCAAAATCCGAAACCCAAAACATACGCAGGACGCGCTTCTTTTTCCGAGCTTCTTGCAATCGATGCTGCTACAAGGCCCGCCAGCTCCTGGATTCGCAGGGTTAGCATGTATAGGGCGGGGGTGAGGGGGTTAATGGGCGCCTATACGTGTATATCTATACCTATATATATCAGTATATATATATATATGTATGCATATTTTTTGTGTGTGCGTGTATATGTACATGTATGGAGAGGTGATGGAAGTGGTTGATAGGGGTTGTCTAAGCATGTGAGAATCCATGGGTAGCTCATCAATCCGCGATAGGGGCCAAATTCCCAGACCTATATTGAACAGAAATGAAGACTACAGTGTGACTACAGGTGCTAAATGGGCTCATGAGAACTTAAAATGTCTTCCGATCCTTAAGAGATGGTGGGGAGAGAATATGTGGACTACAATCATTCCGTAGGGGTGCGCTCCCCCACTCCCCCTGAAGCAACCACAAATCACAATGTTTTCTTCTTAGGGCGAGCTCATCCACTCACGGCGACACATCGTTTGGAGAACCTCTATAGCATGGCGCACTGCCACCTCCCTAGTCCGAATGCAATCCTGTAGGTCCGTAAGGAAAATACAAGGGACACTATTTGGGGGTTTCCTAAAATTAGGGGTACCATTTTAGGGGCCCCTATAATAAGGTCTATAGTATTTTGGGTTCTATATTGGGGTCCCTCTATTTTGGGAAAGTACCATTTCCTGTAATGGCCACTTTGGGAAAAGGAATCTAGATCAACTACCAGATACTGTGCATAGCCAGCATTCGTCTTCTGGCACCGCGCATTCTGATACTGGGCATTTCTTGAAAAGGGGGTCAAGGGGAAGGTTGAGATGTGTATCATTTCTGCATCATGTTGAGTGTCCAATCAGCGTTTGCCTGCAAGATTCTGAGAAATAATCAACATACCCTAGGCGCACCCCCCCCCCAAAGGACGTATGCAGTGTGGATCCCATGGGTTCCCATGTTGGAGGCCCTCATGTGGACCTTCAAAGTTAAGGGGTATGGGGCTAGGGTATGGAAATGTAGACCCATGATGAATAAACCCCCTCCTTTCAAGGGCCTAAATATTAGGATCCCTTATGATAATCCCTATTAAGGGGAGAAGGTTTTTTAAATTAGGGGTCTACATTAACAAGTTCTTAGGTCGACCATCAGCTCTTGCTCCATACCCAGAACCCTGAAAAGATCTAAAAATAGATATCCCCTATATAGACCCATTCTAAACCGTATATAATCCTTATAATTCCCCTTATGGTTCTAGGGGATCTAATTTTTTAGATCCTTTTGGGGGGTCTGGGTGGCTCCTACCTTCAAGGGACATTTGGGCTTCTCCAGGGTTGCCCCTCTGTCCGACAACTTACCCATGGCTCGCTGGGAATGAAGGAATGGAAAATAAAATGGAAACTACTATAGTGGGATTTAGGGTTTAGGGTTTATATGGACTACTATATCTAAAGCCCTAAACCCTATAATGGGTCATACAGGGACTACTATGAGGATCCATTCCCTCATTCCTAGCTAATCAAAGGTAAGAAAAGCCATCAGCCCCTCAACAGTGATGCAACCGGAAGCGCTGGAGTAGGCTTTGTTCTTGTCTGGAAGACCCGGTGCGGCAACTACTAACGAAACTAAGCGTCCTGCATGACCTGACCATACTGAATTCGTACGGTGGATACTAAAAATCCTGCATGACCCTATAACTTTGAAATAATGGTATTATAGTATAGTGAGGTCATGCAAGATTTTTAGTATCAACAGTAATAGGGTGCATGGCGTTCACGTAGGCCTCTCAAGACCAACAGAAGTGAAAATCATGGGCCCACGTGAGTGTTTCTTGGGTCTACAGGCCGATGCTTTAGACTCCTTAACCCTAATATAATCCCTATATAGCCCATTATAGTAGTTTACATTTTCTTTTCCATTATCCCAATATAACCCCAATATAACCCTAATATAATCCCTATATAACCCTGAGTAGTAGTTTCCATTTTCTAGAACAACTGCAACATAACACCAATAAACCCCCGTATTCCTTCCCCCACTCATTTTACATTGATGTCAGAAGACAGAGGGGTACACACAGTTGACGGACACCGAAATGCCGTCCGTAAACGCTGGGCCCTTTCAAGTACCTGAGCCACAAATCCTCACTGGAAAAGAAAATGGAGACTATAATAATGGGGTATATGTAGGGGATATATTGGGGATTATATATGGGATAATGGAAAAGAAAATGGAAACTACCCTACACACTTTAAAACCTCTTAAGCCTGACCTACAGCCCACTCATCGCTAAGCCACCTCGTGGTGGGCGACTGAAAGCACGAACTCGTGCTTTGGCGGCCGCTTGGCGGTCTTCCTGAGCAACACGGCTCAGGATTTACGTTTTAGGGTCTAGGGTTTAGGGTCATAAGATGCACTATAGGGATTACATAGGGATAATGGACAAGAAAATGGAAACTAGGGTGTAGTGTTTAGGGTTTTAAGGTTTTGGATTTAGGAGGGTTTAGAGTTCAGAGTTTGGTTCGGGTTCTGGATTTGATTGCTTGGTGCACGGCGCGTTGGCAGCCGTAGTGGGAAAGAGATTTGGGGAAGTGTGCTGCTTTCTGTAGGTCGAACCCATTGAAGCATTTGTACGGGCCCAATGACGTGTAACTTCTGGAAACTGCTGTTGGTGGTCGACAACCTGAAAAACATGATGCTCTTCAGAAGAACAATAACACCCCCTTCCCCCGACCCCACACACCCTCACAACGTCAAAAACTACATGAAACCAACTGCTGGGAGCCGTATGGATAAGCCCGCATAGGTAAGTGTGCAACCCCCTAAGAGCCACATTTCGCAATATAAAACGCTTACATGGGGGGGAATATGTACTACCAACGGGGTTGGTGGAGCGAAGTGGTGAAAAGGAGATGGGGCTAGCTTCCGAGCAAACCTATAGCCTATGTTAGGTGGACCCCCCACCCAGGAATAGTAAGGGATAATAAGGATTATATTAGGGTCCTCTTGTATTCCTATTATACCACTATTACAGGGTGGGGGGCCCTCCTAAGGCCTATGGCTGAATGAATTAATGTTTTGAGTCATGATATGAGCCATTGTCCAGACTCCTACTATCCCCCTTAATGAGCCCTACATAACTCCCCTATGTTGTCCCCTGTACGACCCCCTCTAAGAAGTTTAGACTACAGCTCATATGGCGTATTGAACTTGGGTTGCAGGCTTGGAGATTAAGAGTTGGTGATTTGGGCATCGTTGAGTTACGCGGCATCTGAGACCCAACCTGTGGCGAAGACAAAGGCTATGCTTTCCATGACTATATTCCCCTTAAGTAGATAGAAGATGGCTCTGGGTATATTATAATAAGATCCCCATTTTCCCCATATTCTATCTACTTCAGGGGGACTATAACCCTAAACCCTAAACCCTAAATAGTAGTTTCCAGTTTCCATTCTCCCAATATAGCCCCATATTCTATCTACTTAAGGGGGACTATAACCCTAAACCTTAAACCCTAAATAGTCGTTTCGATTGTCTTGTCCATTATACCAATATAACCCCATATTCTAGCTACTTAAGGGGAACTATAACCCTAAACCTTAAACCCTAAATAGCCGTTTCGATTGTCTTGTCCATTATCCCAATATAACCCCATATTCTATCTACCTAAGGGGGACTATATTCTTGTAGCAACCCACGAATCTCCACAAGCTGACGTAATCCACTTAAATGTTGAACAGGGCTCTTTCTCAGATACAGAATCGTTTAACTTTGGGTTTAGGGGTGTAGGGTTTGAAGGTTAGGATTTAGGGTTTAGGGCTCTTTGTCAGAGACAGAAGTAGTATTGAAAGTCTCCAAAAATCGCTGACCTCCGCTTGATCATATTTCATGCAACCGTACCTCCCATAATCTTTGTTTGCGCTTCATGAGCTTGTTTGGGGTTGCAGAGTGCAACCCGGAGTCACCACAGCGACATTCCAAACCCAGGCATTCCAAATTCAGACCCCTAAACTCTGCAAACACAAGCTCCCTTTACTGGGAAGGAAGGAAAAGAAAATGGGAACTACTGTAATGGGTTATATAGGGACTACTCTAGGGATCCATTCCTTCGTTCCTTAGCTAACCAAAGGCCCCTTTAAGGGACAGCAGTCTTTGTAGTGTTCCGTGGAGGGGCTGCATGTTGTTGAGTGTGATCGTGTTCGCTAGCCTCAGAAAATCAATGCCCCTGACCCCAAGACCACCCACCCACCCTGCAACCGCACGGTTTAGGGTCTAGGGTTGTGGGATCTAAGATCCCCCGCGCTCCCGAGCACCTTGCAACTCTAAGCAGCCAGCCCTTAAAGCCATGAAGACCGACATTTTTCTGAATGCAAGAGTCCCCGAATTATCCCTGATTTACCCTCCAGCATGGAAGGGTCCCAAACATCAAAGGAATCTTTGAACCACCTGGAGAATATATACCCCGAAATTAAATAGACTAAGCCCTAAACCTGACACCGCTACTAACAAGCCTTCAACTTACTCGTGGTCAGTAAGGAATAGCAGAATATACTCCCTATACACTCCCTGTATGATATATTCCCTTATGTACCCCTAAACCCTCAACCATAAAGCCAAAGCCCCAATGCCAAAACCCCAACCCCCAAAACACCTAAACCCAAAACCCCAAAACCCTAACACCCCTAACCCCTAAACCCCTAAACCCCAATTCCCTAAACTACAACTGTCACCTGAGCAACTCTACGACCCGAGCAGCCAAACGTTCGTAGCCAAATCGAGGACTTCATCGGAGCCAGAGGACAGCAAACCTCGCCGCTGAGGATCATGTCTCAAGAGGTCATACTCTAGGGATTTAAGGTTTAGTTTAGGGTTTAGGATTGAGGGTTTAGGATTGAGGGTTTAGGATTTAGGGATTAGGATTTAGGGATTTGGATTTAGGGTTTAGGGCTGAGGGCTCAGGGATTCAAATAGCCCAATGTACGTAGGATTTACAGCTTTTTGGGCCACTGTAGGTAGTATTTGTATACTTGGATCCTTAGGGATAAGGATTTGCAGGGAAATCTCAGGGGAAATCGGTTTTCTTGGGGTTCTATTGATATACGGGTATATAGGGATTAGGGCTTAGGGTTTCGCAAAATTAGGGGTTCCATTTTTGGGGGATCCCACTCACAAGAAGTTTAAAGTATCTCGGGTCTATATTGGCGTCCCCCTGTTTTTTGAAACGACCACATAAGGATATATAGGAACCAATACGGGGGCGGCCGTAAATCAGGGTCCATTTCATGTGGGTGTCTAGGGGTTATGTGAGGGTATATGTGGATAGGTAGGGTTACAAAAGGGTACATAAGGCGTAGTTAGCCAACCTTTGGAGAATCAAATCGACAAGAATGATGAAAGTAGCATGGAAGCTGGGCTTACATAATGGCTTATAAGGATCAAGGTTTCAGAGTTGCCATTAATGAGGGTCCCTTTTTGGAGGCTCTCTATATGAGGTAAGGAGCAAATTATATTTGGGTCTATATTGGGGTTCAACCCTAACCCTACACCCTAAACCCCACTATGCAGGGACAAAGAGGGATATGTGAACCATAGTCTAAACTCCTAGTATCCCCCTTAATAAGCCCTGTAACATTCTTCTATATAATCCCCTATAAGGAGTTTAGACTATAAGTCATATAGGGATGGAGCCGGAGTCCTCAAGCCTCACGCCGCACATGTTGATCAGGATGCGCATGATCCGTGAAGTAATCACCTCCCCCAATAATGAAGCTCCATCTCCGTAAGGGTAGATTTTTCAATAGCCCTAAACCCTAAACCACAAATAATGTAGTAGTGCCCCTTTTGGTTTCCATTCACCTATACATCCCTCTATAACTCCTTTTGGGGGTGGGAGGTTTACTATCGCGGGAGAGAATTAGGGTGGATAGACAGAAGCCACCGCGCTCCGGCAACTCTGCAAATCTTTGTCAAGGCTTTTATGGGTTCGGGTTTTTGGGTCTTCGGATCTTGGCTTGAGGACTTCAAGGCACCTAGGGTTTGGGGGCGGCAGGGCTAGTGGATTAGAGGTACCCCTAGAGCATTGCCAATGCACATGTGGATCTCTGCATCTAGAAGCTGAACAACCACGCAATTGAAATAGGCTTTTGGCCGCTGGATACCCTCGTTGCGCAAAGTTGGGAAACATTTCCTAAACCCTGCGCCCCAAAGCCCAGAAAGCCTTGAACTCCAGAACTATGCCTTTCATGTAAAGCGTCAAAGACTTGACCCTCAAACCCAAAACCACAGACCCTATCCCGCTAAACCCCCATATACCTCTGTATCCCTAGATACATATGCCCCTTTACGGACTTGAGCTAGCAATCCCGCCTTTGAGAGCATGGTAGTGGGTCATCGGCGCCCACATGTCAGCCTGACGGGTTGTGATCTTGCCCTTGCAGGAACCAAGCGCCAGGACTACATGGGATCATATATATACATATATATATATATGTATATAAAAGGCCGTATGAGGTTATGTAATGGGGATACAGAGGGTGGGATGTTTTAGGGGTTGAGCTTCCAGGCGGATTTTACCTTGAAATCGTAGACCGCAAACCATAAACCCTAAACCCTACCAGACCATAAACCCTTTGGAGAGCCTTCGTAAAGAGGGCTGAGATGTGCGGACGGCCAGCGCGTTTCAGAATCTCGCTGAACTCGGCTAGGCCATGACCTGCATCGTAGGAGTTTAGGGTTTATGTAAGGTTTAGGGCTAAGGGTTAAGAGTTTAGAGTTAAGGGTTTAGGGGGTAGGGCTTAGGGTTGTAGGGTTTAAGGGTTTGGGGTTTTAAGGGCTTGTGTTGGGTTTAGGAATCAAGGGTTAAGGGTTTAGGGGTTTGGGATTCAATGCTTTAGGGTTTAAGGGTTCAGGGCTTAAGGGTTTGTCTGGGGTTTAGGGTTTTAAGGGCTTCAGGTTTAAGAGATTATGTGTTAAGGTTTAGGGTTTAGGGCTTAAGGGTTCAGGGGTTGAGGGTTTCGAGAGGCGGCGTCCCTCCGAAGGTTGACTTTCAGCACGATGGCTCCGGGGTTTAGGGTACGGTTTGTGGTCTGTAAGGTTTTCTGTTGAGGCTTTTTGGGGTGTAGGGTTTATGGGTTCCAAGTTTACGCCGTTTGTTTTTCTGATTCGGGGCTCAGGGTTTAGGGGTTTAGAGTTTTTGTGTCTGCTACTCTGAAAGAGAGAGCTTAAAAGGCCCAGGACAAGCACCGGTTTTGTGACCCACCAAACTCCCTAAACCCTAAACCGGGTAACTCATAGGTTCCCCTACCCCCTACTACCCCCGCCGTACTAGCCCCCTATGTTCCCCCCGTAATTACATCCATAACGGTTGAGGGACTGGGGTCCGAATGACTTTCCAGGGGAGGTCTTCTAACCCTGAACCCTAAATCCCAAACCCTAAAGCCTAAATCTTACACCCTAAACCCCAAGTTAAGTTTAGGTCTGGTTTCAGAGGTTTAGGCTCCATGCCGGGCTGCGAGGGGGCAGAATGGGTGCGATCGCCGCGATTGGTCCCTAGCAGAAGATTTTAGCACTATTCTTTGGGCATCCCCACACCCACGAGCCCAACGTAGAGCACCTGAACCCCGAAATTACTGGGGTTAGCAGGGAATGAGGGAATACAATCCCTTGTTAGTCCCAATATATGACATTCCCGTATTTCCTACAAGCCCAGAGTAAGTAATAGTGTTTTTTTGGTGGTTAAACCCAGTAAGATTATATTCCTTACATGAAATACTATACCCCAAAAGGAGGATATGAACTTACTCTATAATGGGTACCATAGTATCCCCCAAAAAAATACTACTCAGCTGGGATTGGAATTCAATTGAGCTTCTGTCTAAACTCCTAGTAAGTATCCCCCTTAATATCCCCCATGGTAGTCCCCTATATAAGCCCCTATACAACCCCCTTTAAGGAGTTTTGACTGTAGCTCAATTCTGTACCACACGGCGTGGCCTGCGCTCCGCGGATCCAGCCGCGGGCATTCAGTGCGCAGGAGCCCCATGACCATCGACCTGAGGGTTATACAGGGGTTATTGGGGTAATATTAGGGTATATTATTGGGGTAATATTAGGGTATATTTTTGGGGTAATATTAGGGTATATTATGGGGGTAATATTAGGGTATATTATTGGGGGTTATATTGGGATAATGGTGCAGAACAGCAATTTGTAGTGTAACGGACTGGAGAATGTGAACAGTGTTTGGGGTATATTGCCGTACATCCGTCTAAGGTTTCCCTGCAGATAGCCAGCTCAGAGAGCATCTACTTGCTGCATGATGACGGGGCATGGACCCGGGGGGTGCGACAATAGCCACCGATAAGCAAGAATGTGTTCGTTCCCTGCACAGCACGAGATCATCATGTTCCCAGGCTTCTCCAGGTGCAGGCACCCTCTTCGGGAGGATTATCGGGGTCGTTCGTTAAAGACCATACATGAACGAATGGCCAAACTCCCAGTCAGGGTGTAGGTGAGGCTCAGTCAGTGTGCAAGCAGTGCTAGGATAGAGGCAAACTAGCAAGTATTGGATCCAGCACACGATAACCCAGGATGACACTTCAGATATGCAAGGATTCTAACTTGTGGTCCAGCGAAATGGAGACCCATGTAGGTACCTATAAGCCCTTACAAAATTGTGTAAAACTTGTAGAGAAACCCCTTAAGCACCCACCGGAAAACCTCTTCGACCCTCTGTATGAAACTTCTGTAAACCTTCTTGAAACCTTTATACTATTTTATAACCCTGTCTAAATAGCATCAACCATCTATAATTACACCTAACTTAAACCAGGGTTGGGCAACCGGCTAATCATCCTCTATACCGTTGACCACGGAAGCGGGAGAGGGGTGGGTGAATGCTGACGCACATACACTCACCAACACCATTTTGCGCAGAAAAAAATACCTCACACCACAACTGCTTTCCTTATACGGGGCAGCTTTGTTGCACGGGCTGTGGCCTGAGCTGACTCATCTGCCCCCTTAGAACAAAGTCCGCCCATCCTCCTACGGGCATAAAACCCTCAAAAAGCAGTGGCACCAAGTTAGCAAAAAGAGCAGTTGCGTACGTGCATGAACATGCATCGATATGCATTGCAGGGGGCGCAGAGCTCAACTGGATTACTTGCTCTCCATATTCAACATATAGTCACCTGTGGGTAGATAGAATATGGGTTTGGGTATATTATATTGAGATCCCGATTTTCCCCATATTCTATATACTTCAGGGGGACTATACCCAAACCCTAAACCCTAAATAGTAATTTCCATTTTCTTTTCCATTATCCCTATATACCCCCGATAGTCTACCGCATGTTCTATCTACTTAAGGTGGACTATACATATCCAGGGCTTAAGATCATTGCGTCAGAGTCCTGGCGCATGGCCGGGAATGGCGGAATGCATCATGATACTAGCGCTCACATGAGCCGTCGTCTTAACTCCTAGTATCCCCCTTAATGACCCCTGTAGTATAGGGTTTAGGGTCTAAACTCCCAGCATCCCCGTTAACATCCTCTATAGTCATCCCCCCTATATAATCCACCAAATATACTATGATCCTTATTATAGGAAGCCCCAACGAGGTCTTGGCAAGCCCCCAACTAGCACCAGGGAGTAGATTCCAGGATCCGGCCTCCTGTCTGCAGTGTCAAACCCCCTGCAACCGAGAGTGCAAACACCGGTGCCCCAAAGCCTGAACCTTCAACTAACCTTGCATCCTCCACCATACTACTTACTAGGGGCCAATAAGGAATAAGGACATCTAGTTTGTCTGAGAGTTGTATGGGACTTTATTCCCTTCTTCTCGACTCACCCTGGCACCTGAATGTCTCAACCTGAACCTTAAAACCTCGCACGTCAACCGCTGTCATCCACCGTGAGGCCAATGGTGCGGTTGTTGAAGGAACGTGGCGATTGTGGTTTCATGCGCATAGCTACCTGCAAAAGTAGGCGTTAGTTTACGTTAGGGCTTCAGGTTTAAGTTTAGGGTTTGGGGTTTAGGGTGTAGGGTTCTGGCAGATGGTTTGTGGGCAATGTCTTGGTGCAGGGGCCGTGTATACCCCCCTCATATCCCGTTGTGGTATACTGTAATCTATTGGGAACGTTTAGTATTAGGGGTGCAGACTTTAATGTCAGCCCTAAACCCTAAACCTTAAACACCAATCAATGATTGGTATATATCGCTTTGGGTGCGGGGATTTAAGTTTAAGGGAAAGGGAGTATGTTGTGCCTGAACCAGCAACAGTGACAATCATCCTCGCTAACCAAGTCAAGGGTTTAGGGCTTAGGGCTTAGACTTTAGGGTTTAGGGTCTAGGGTATAGGATTTAGGGTTTAAGGGTTTAGGGCTTAGGGGTACACATCGAAAAGGTATACAGCTCAAAGTTCTAGATGTCTATATCATGGTAGTTGCCCTCAAAAGGAGGACCCCCGAGCAGACCACCAAATGCTTCAATCCTTCGTGTGTAGGACCTTTATCCTGCTATTTGCCGAATTTCTTTTGGATTCATTGGCTACATTAGAAAATATGAACTATAGTCTAAACTCCTTAAAGGGCGTTATTTAAGGGATCATATAGGGGATCACTATAGAGCTTATTATTAAGGGGGATACTAGGAGTTTAGACTATGGCTCATATGAATTTTCAATATGAAGGAATCTACGAGCAGGCGCTGGCTGGCCCTCCCGGGGGGTTCCTGCACCCCAGGGCCTCCAAGGCGAACCGTGAACTCCAGACGCCTTTCAAGAAGCCTCGCGCAGAGGCCAACTCAAAAGCCTCCTAGCAAACCTATCAGGGGCATGTCTTGGATCCTAAAAACAAGAGGTGCTGGCTGCAAAGCATTTTCGTTGTTGACTAAGATGGACCTAACTGAGTTTAGGTCCTAAACCCTACTTGTAAAAGGAGTAGGTTTGGGTGGCATGGCCGGCTCAGACGGCGTGGGGTGGGTGAATGTGTTAGATCAGCTACAGTCGAAGCTCCTGGTCTAGTACTCCCCTTAATAACTCCTATAATACTCCCCTATATACTGGTCTAGATATCCCCCTTTGAGGAGTTTAGACCCTAAACCCTAAACCAGAAATCCTAAGCCCTAAACCGTAAAGCCTGATCCCTATATAACCCCCTCTAAGTAAAGCTCAGATTGCCAGCCACCATCTGGCCATGGCTGCATTTCGCCACGGCGGCACTGCACTTGAAGGGTCGTTCAACCCTAATCATCGCTGCTTGCACGCAAACTCAGTGCCAACCCCAAACCCCAAACCCCAAACCCTAACCCCCAAACCCTAAACCCCAAACCCTAAACCCCAAACCCTAAACCCCAAACCCCTAACCCCAAACTTAGAACCCCCCCATGCCTTGCGGAGAGCTGCTCATTATCATCGCCAGGAGCTGTTTGAGCCACCGCGGTGCCGCAGTGGCAGTCCTGATTTCGAGTTCAGGGTATATAGGGTTTAGCGTTTAGAATTTGGGGAGTGGAGTTTAGGGTTTGGAGTTTAGGGTGTGGAGTTTAGGCTTTAGGGCTTAGAGCTTAGGGTTTAGGGTTTAGGGCTTAGAGCTTAGGGTTTAGGACTTGAGTTTTATCTGACGAGGGGACTCTAGTGGCGTATTAGCATGTGCGGGAATTTGGTCCAAAAGGCCACTTGTGTGGCATGTGTGCACATGCATGATTTTCGTTTATGACTGACATGTAGCCCATTAAGATCAACTAGCGAATGAGTTTGAAGCGAAGCCTACATTTACCTGCTAGCTAGTCGCGTGAAGGCACATTCTAGCTCATCTCATATTCTCAATGCTCCTAATGCGCCCATATTACTGTAGTCTCCCAATCTATGTATTAAGCATTCTTCGAAATCACAATGAACTTCATTTCTTCCCAAATTTATATATACTTCGCCAAACGTCCAAATGCTATGCTGTTACCATTTCGCACAATCGCAAAAACTCCTGAGAATTCCCAGCACCGTTTTTCATCCCCAGATATGTGGAGTTCTCCTCCATGTACTCCCAATATCCTGATCTATGATACTATCAACGCTAGCCCCGCCCTCATACTTGCTTTCAATAGACAATCACGAGAAATTAGTTGTTATTCCTTTTCTGTTGTGGTGTAGATGGGTTTAGGGTGACACTCTCTTTCTATAACCAACTTCCCCATCTTTCCCGGGAAGCTGTAGCCCAGGGTCAGCGCCAGGAATCTAACCAGCGCAGATGCAGCCGTCAATCGGAAAAGGAGTGTCTGCCGGCCGCCATAGTCGTACTCCAAGTATCTGCCAAGATAAGAAGGATAGGCTGAAATAGAATGGCATGTCGAAGGCTGTCTATCCATTCATTCACGCACAGCTTGGTAGTCTTGAGTTATCAGTCCCTGGTGCTCTGCAGGTACATGCAGCCACGCGTAAGGGCCAGAGGTTATCAGCAGGGACTGCCAAACAAATGTGCATTAAAGGTTTTTGAAGCCCTGGGGGCTAGGGGTGGAAAGTTTTGGGATTTTAGAATTTCGGGCTGAAGTGCTTGCCAGGATTGCAGGTGCAAAGCTTGATCCTCAGGAGAGAAACCCGATGGCGGGACAGATACGCGATAAAGCTTATATGGCTGGTGACATGTGTGATGCACGCTTCAAAGCTGATCACCTGAAAACGCTCTGCCTCTAAACCTCGAACTCACAAGCCCAAAAACCAAGGCCAAGACTACTTCCTGAATTCTGCAGCATAACACCCTGAATGCTGCCAGGGCGAGTACGCGTCCTCACCCCCAGCATTTTGTTTCACATGGGATCATTCATGCACGCACTCAATTAGCGGCACATACTTGCGACCCAAAGAAAGGGCCCACCCATGCTCATATGGGGCCTAAACCCCCCAAAGAATTAGCACAAGGTGGTGTTGCAACTCAGGTGTTCTGCTTAGGCACGGCATGGCCAGCACAACATGCCGAAGATTCACCAAGAGTTCCTGCAGCTGGTCTGCGTCAGCGTTTGGGCTCCGGGGGTCAAGATTGGTCTAGTGTTTAGGGTTTTGGGGCTTCTGTTTGAAAACGAATCAAAGAGAATCTTATTGTAAGCAGAACTATTTATCACCGCAGCTGAGGTAATTCAAGATACCACTCGGTTACTCTTCAACTATGGTCTGAAAAGCCTGGTTTCAGCTGCAGCCCTAACGTGGGTAGAAGAATGGCTTTCTGGACTGATTTTACACTAGGGTTTTCACACACTCTCTTTACATACCGTTGAGGTCGCTCAGTTGCATAGAACAATGAAAATTCAAAAGGAGGATTTGTCGCTGAGACCCTACGTATTAAGACGCTTGTCTCGCGATGCCCAAGCCAGCATGTCAAGCCGCCTAACCCTAACCCTGAAGGTTCTTAGTAGGGCATAAGGGACTATAATCCCTATATCGTGTATTCCACATTCCTTACTATAACCCTAATATATACACCACAATAATGTAGTAGCTTCCATCTTCTTTTCCATTCTCCGTATATGTATATAATTCATATGTAATATATTCCTTACTAAGAACCGGTAATTAAACCCTTAACCCAAGAACCTGCAATCAAAACGGCTTAGAAGGTTCTCCAGGGTATCTTTTTTAGGTGTCATCCGACTGTTATTACTATTATCATTACGCATTATTATTATTATTATTGCAATTATTATTA
>CAJNIZ010046457.1:0-38045 GCA_905231905.1 Symbiodinium pilosum | reverse complement strand
AAGGGGCTATAGGGATATATAGGGTTTAGGGATTAGGGTTTAGGGTTTGGGATTAAGGTGTAGGGTTCATGGTACTTAGTAACTACTTATAACTGGGGTTATAACCCGAATTACTTATAATTGGGGTCAGCCGTATAAGCCCATTTAGAGGTAATATAATTAGGGTTATAAGCCCAGTTATAAGTAGTCACTAAGTCCCATGGGCCTCCAAGTAGGCATGGCTGAACGAGAAGGATGCGGCTCATGGGTTAAGTGAACCCCTCTACATGATTGTCCATATTATTCTGAGGTCTAGTAGGTGAGGCACCCTATACCATATTTGTACAAGGAATGTAGGACCGTAAAATGGGTAATTCTCCCTTTATCCGTTTAATTGTTCAGCTTCTTTTCATGTGATTCTCCATCATCATTGACATACTACGCTACTACACCCTACACCCTTGAACCCTAAATCCCGAAAACCCAGAGTACTGGCAATTTGTGGCCCCTACACCAGCAGGCCTTGCAAAGCATCACCCTCTCATCTGTAGTAGAAAATGTCGTCTTGACATGCGATTGGAACTTCAAACCTCTGCTGTCCCCTTGCCGTAGATGAGAAACACAAGCATGGGAGGGGAGGAGGACAAGGACTTGCGTTGATAGTCCCCCTGAAGTTGATAGAACATGGCTTCGGGTACATTTTAGTAAGATCCCCCATGCACCCCATATTCTATCTTGACTACATGCTAGTGCTGCTAGTGTTGCTGGTGCCGTTACAAATGCCGCGGGTGTTGGAGGTGGTGACTGTGCTGGTCCCGCCACTGCCAGTGGTTTGGGCGGGGGCCGTGGCCAGGAACGGAGTCATGACCTCCTCCCTCCCGCTCTGCAAGCAGATATTCTTTGGGTTTAGTGTTGAGGGTTTAGGGTCTGGGTTAGGAGGACCCCCCACCCTGTAATAGTGGTATAATAAGAATATAAGAGGACCCTAATATAATCCCTATTATCCATAATAGTCACTACTACTGGGTGGGGGGTCCACCTAAGGTCTAGGCTTTAGGTCTGCATGCCGGCCCCGGGCCATGCTCTAGACACAATTCTGGAATATCCGGAAATGCAACCGCGGAGTCGCAATAGAAACATCATGTGAGCTACTGTCTAAACACCTAGTATCCCCCTTAATATCCCCTATATATTCCCCTATATAACCCCTTTAAGGAGTTTGGACTATGGCTCATGTGTTGACTCTGTTCCCTGTCCTCCTCAGGCAGGTGCCCATCTGGCTCAGGATTCTCACCTGTTCAGGATTTCAAGTGATGCTACTTTTAATATGAATACCAGTAATAGTGATGATAGCAATAATAATCGTGGTAATAGTAGTAATAATATTGATAATATTAGTGAGTTTGCAGAGCTGGTCTGTCGCCACGGTTTAGGGTTTCGGGTTTGCCGCGTGTGCAGGGTCTTGCTCAGAGTTGCTCCCTCCCCTCCGGAAATGCACTACTGCAGACCCAACTGCCAGAAGAACCTGCGCGCCTGGAAATTTGCCTCCCTGCGCTTCTGCATCTCTTAACTCTTACCGCAAGCTTCGCGTCCCAGTGACCAGTTCAACCTTGACAAAACTCGGCAACATGCGTCAGTGGCAACGCCTGGTTCTGGCGTTGGTGGCGGCTTGTAGTGCTTCGTCGTATCGATCCTTGGGCTATTCTTCTTATTATTCGTAGTATTCCTATTATTGTTCTTACTATTATCACTATAAAATATTATTACAAATATTGAACTAATATTATTACTATTCCTCTGATTATTCTTACTATTATCACTATCCATTTTTCTTAGTAATAGTATTTCTACTGTTCTTACTAATCTGGGATCATCTCCAGAGCTCTCTTTGGGAGCTACTTGGACTATAGTCCCCCTTGAGATAGAATATGAGATATATGGGGATCTTACTATAATATACCCAAAGCCATATTCTGTCTACTTAAGGGGGACTATAAGCAATGCGGTTTAGGGTCGAGCCTTTAGGGTTTGGGGCTTAGGATCTGTTTATCGTCTCAGACACCACACGCCATAAAACACGTGTATAGGGCGGGATAGCTTCCGAAATGCTGAGTCTAGGTGATCGCCATTCACAAAATCTGGGGCTGTTCCACACTCAGGACTAGCCGTACATGACCCATGACCCATAATCCAAACTCCTAGTTTTCTCCGTAGGTAGCCCTGTAGTGCTCCGCTAAATAACCCCCCCATATAACCCCCTTGAATGGCTCACATATTTTGGGTAACTCGTTAAGATACGATTAGCCTCGACCGGAGTACGAAGCTGCGTGAACTCAAAACATGTAGCCCACCTTAAGTAGATAGAATATGGCTTTGGGTATACTATAATAGGACCCATATATCCCATATTCTACCTACTTAAGGGGGACTTTATCCTAAACCCTAATCCCTAAACCCTATATTCTATCTACTTAAGGGGGACTATAAACCCTCAGAAGGAATGTAATAGGACCCCATATACCCCATTTTTTGTCTACTTAAGGGGGACTATAGGCAAACCTGCCACATCAAGGAATCACCAAGGCAGCTAAACCATGCCACATATGGGTTGTTCTCAAAACTATGGACCCATTTTGGATTAGGGTTTAGGGTTTAGGGGTTTAGGGTTTTGGGTTGAAGGGTTTAGGCTTTAGGGGATATGAATTATACTACGGCACCTAATTTTGAGGGGTGACAAAATCGGACCCTGATTTGGGAACCCCCCATATGCTAAGGCCATGCATCTCACGCTACTATTTGTACGCATCGCTAGCACAGCGTCTGAGGATTTCTGTAACATCTCGACTACGCGTGATTGGATGGGCACTGACCCGTGCATACTAAAAGACACCCCCCACTTCCAACATTGAATATGTTCTTCAGGAACATCTAAAATCCAGGGAAGGGGGGGTTGTTCAATGTCAGCCCTAAACCCAAAGCCCTAGATTCGGTAGTTTCCGTTTAGTTTTCAAGTCGCCTAGATACACCCATATATCGCTTTTTGATTTGAGTGGAAACCATAAACCCGAGCCACTAAACCCTAATTCGTAAACCCTAACCACTAAACCCAAAGCCCAATCCCTGGACCCTGCTTTGATGGGCAGGCCCGTTGCACCTGCCTTCGCCCCAAAACCCGTGCCCAGGAGGATTCTTAGAAGGGACCCCAGATTTTAGGGTTTAGGGTTTAGGGTTCCCATGATCTTCTGTAGCCCTTACATGGGAATTTGTCAAAATTAGGGGCGCCGTTTTGGGGGTTCGCTTAATAAGATTTAATAAGGACTCTTGTACTTTGTGGTCTAAATTGAGTTGCCCCTATTTTGGGAAACTACCAAATCGAATTTAAAAACACCCGTAAACCCCAAACCCTAAACCGCGCACTAGCCTACACAGGTCCCCCAATAAGGGCCCTCCCCTAGATGCCAAGGTCAGAACTTACCATGCAGCTTCTCGAAAGTGTCCTCTACAGCTCAGGCCACTACTTGGAGGGTCTTCTGGGGGACTTAGGGCTTGGGGTTTGGGGTTTAGGGTCGGGGGACTTTGTAAGTGGGTTAACAATCAGGGTAACTGGGGCCATTAGATGGCACGATAAGGGATTACAATACTACCCCCCCTCACAGGTACCCCCCCCAGATTTAGAACCCTATTGGGCATTATTAAGCCCTATATAGTCCTCATTAGCTCCTTAAACCCTGGGGGGGGTTACCTTTGGGGGGGGTACTATTGTGATCCCTTACGCAAAGGTTATAGGGGTCCAAAATCTGCAGTTGCTCTTGAAGAGATGAGTCCGAGAAACCCTGTAGGCGAGTATGGATAATATATGAGCTACTGTCTAAACTCCTAGTATCCCCCTTAATAGCCCCTATAGTAGTCCCCTATATTACCTCCTATATAATCCCCCTTTAAGGAGTTTAGACTATGGCTCATAGGGGTTGCAAGTATGCCCGAAACCCCAAAACTCTTATTCTAAAGTCTACTTACCTAGGTCCCCTGGACCTCTGGGTAGGCATAGGTTTAGGGTTTGGGGAGAAGTGTTTAGGGAGTGTTTAGGGTTCAGGGAGGCTAAGGGTTTACAAAAACAGGGTTCAGGGAGGTTTAGGGTTTAGAGAGGGTATAGGGTGTGGTCCTTGCAATGGGATTGCAGTATAGGGGCTTGAATCATGGACCCCGCGGTCCAGCATTCAGAGATAAAACCTAAGAGTGATCTAGCCTGACAACCTTGACGTCGTAATGTTCTCGAGAGCGTCTCTCCACAGACTAGGCGGTGGGCCACGCACAAGTTGAGCAGAGGCTTTAAGTGTCGCTCTAAACACTTAATTTTCATGGGCTCTCTTTCGAAGTACTAGCTTGAAGGGAGATTCTGGGCGGCTATGCGTGATGCGATATTTAACACGTCTGTAATTAAGGACATACCGCCCTTCTAATGACGAGCCATGAACTTTGAAGTAAGCGTCTTTGGTGAAGTCATTAAGCCTTGACCCTCAACCCTTGAAATCGGAACGCTTCGCTGGGCATTTGGGAAACCTCAAAACGACCTCTGGGAGTTTTCCGCAGTTCAGGGCTGCCAGGGCCATGGATTATGGGATTGCCAAGAGCTTCTGCCAATTGTCATCATGCGCAACTGCAGATTACTCAGAGTTTTTAAATCTTATTGGGTCCTTTTGTGGGGTAACAATAATAAGGAATACACTATATTGAGGTCTACATTGGGGTACCTCCATTTATGGAGACCCCCATGTGTCTATGGGTATGAGCACAGAGGGCTTGAAACTGTTCTTGTCGAAGAATTCTTGCACCAGGGCTACAGTAAATGAAAGCCCTCTCCACAGCCCTCTATTGTAATGAACGGCTGACACCTTGTTCGCATCGGAAACGGTAGGAACGGGTCCTTGGTCAGCTTCTGTGATCTTGTTGTCAGAGCCTTCCGGACAAGAGGCTTCATTGATCTTTTCCAACAAGTCCTAAACCCTAAAAGCGACCCAAACTTGCCGTCGCTAGCTGATCGATCAACATCTTGGTGAACTCTCAAAAGCCAATAGCAATGGCTTCTTCACCCGAGGCCCTGAAAAAGCGCAACATCCCTCAAGATTGTCACCCTCCCCAAAACAAATAACAAACGTACCACTTTCACCAACTCCTAAGGGTCATATTAAAATGGACGAAAATCATTTACAGAAGAAGGATGGCTCAAGCTTGAGGCTAGGCAGCACGTTTGGCAAGCAAAAGCTAACCTGAAAGGAAGGCCTGCTGGGTTTTAGGGTTTAGGGGTCTTTCCTCGACTGTACAGGAGTTGCTAGCGTTCATAAGGTTAGTCAAGTAAAGGGCCGGCTTTACTTAAGCCAATGTCTCCAAGACGGTTAGGCGGTTAGTGGTACGGGTTCTGCTGAAACAGGCCCCGCGAGGGTTACTTGAAATAATTCCATCGGAAGAGGCACGACATCAAAAACAAAGAACAACTTGGAGGATCAGGGGGACTTCGCAATAATGGAAAAGAGAATGAAAATTACCATTCGCTGAGGCTGGTCCAGCCTCAGGACGTTCAGAATTCTCTAACATCCCCCTCTACTCCACCTTTGACCACCCACCTGGCACGTGCCCCCCCTTCCCTCCAGGGGTGGGCGGCCCAAGTGCTGAGCATGAGGGCTCGTTCTCTGCCTCCTCAACCATCTGCGGATTCTTCTTCAGCTCCTTGCAGTACTTGGTCTTGATCTGGCCCTCAGTTGCAGCTTCATAAGGTTTAGGGTTTAGGTTTGAGGTGCCTTCGGGTGGGGTGAGCCAAGGAGAGAGGCATTACTGCTGATTGTAAAAATCCTGCCTGGCTCTCGTAGGCTATCATTTCAAATTCGCAACAGATAAAGTACTTTGGAGTTGTTCTAAAAGTCCTTGTAAAGGCAGGCCCATTGGGAGTTGACTTGATTCCTTAAAAACGAGATCCTTGCAAACCTATGACCTATGGCCATTTTGGGGACAGGTATTTTGAACAACTACCACATAGGACCAACCCGAAACCCTAAACCCGCCACCCTTCTGATTCTGTAGGTGAGTGGGTGCGTCGAACACCAGCGAGACCATGCCGCACGCCTCAAGCCGTCGCCAAGCTTTGTCGTCCAGCACTGTCACGTCCCATATCTCATTCCCCAACACCCCATTAAGAATTGAGGGGCCGTGTCCAGGAATTCCCGGGCTTCGCGTTTCGGGTGTTTGGGCGTCCTGACCGGAGACTCCCAAATCCTTGCTTGCAGGGCCTTCAGACCTTTTCTGGGCGTTTTCGAACCATTTCCAGACGTTTCTGAACATTTTCGAGCCCTTCCCAAATCGTCCCTGAGCTTTGGAGCCTCTCTCAGATCATTTCTGAACGTTTTCGAGCCTCCCAAGCTGTTTCTGGCATTTTCAAAGGTGATGCAGGGCTTTGCTGGGGCTTTCGGGTTTCAGAAAGTACCTCAGAAACTTACCACAAGTTATGACGATTGCGGGCAGCTCACGTGACTTGGAGCGGGCTGACACTGTGAAAGGGCCCTTCGGCCCAGACCGTCCCCCAGCGCAAAACCCATTTTTGTGTCTGAGGCAATTAAGTAAAACAATTTTGCAAGAACGCTCTTTCAAGTCATGGCAGCTTATCAGCATGGATGTTTTTTGTACGTAGTGGCCTGGGCTTGGCTGGCTTTGGCTTACTCGGCTGGTTGGTTTGTATTGCTGTGAGTCGTGTTTGGGTGGCCTTGGGGTGTGCGTGTCTGGATACTAAGCGTCCAGCAGACTAATCCTACACCCTAAACCCTAAACCCTGTGGGTGGTTAGCTTCCATCGCATCCTCATCAAAACTAAGGTTGGGGATTTGGATAGAGCATGCGCAAGTGGCACAAGACCTTTAGGGTTTAGGGTTCCGGGTTCAGAGGAACTGCCCCAAACTGCTAGCGAGTCGGGAAGGACTCAAACTCACCCACCTTAAGCTAACACAAATTCCCCTGTTGCTGAGGCAACCCTCAGCTGCTAGAGCATCCTGCATAAATGCAGATGCAGCAAGTTTTTCCGAGAATCTGAATACAATCGGCATTGCACAACTTCGCGCAACTCCCATTTTAACAGGAAGAAAAGTCACGACTGCTGCTTCATAAAACGGTCGTTTGCCAATCGGTTACATCAAGTAGGCGCCACAAGTAAATGTCCACGCTAAACCCGACACCCTTTCGGGGTTGAGGGTCCCTAAACTCTAAAGCGTAAACCCTAAACCCTATCCGGTGCACGTGTTTCTTTGGCCCCGGCAGCACTCTTGTTGCGGAAGAACGTCTGAACCTGAACAGCACTGGTTTAGGGGCTTGGGGTTCACCAAGGGTGCCAGGCTTGCACTCTCGGATGAGAATGACGTGGATGCTGCCAGAGGTTTCTGATTGAAGCACTAGTGACACTAAATGTCCTGCATGACCATAGTACCATAATTCCCAAGTAAACCCTCAAACCGCGTCGGTATGAGGCACTTCGGGTCATGCAGGATCTTGTTTTAACCGACCGTATGATTTTAGTAATATAACCCGAATACAAGCCCTATTTAAACCCAATATAATTCTAATATTACCCCTACATTGCCCCAATATAACCCTAATATTACCCCAATATAACCCCTATATCACCCCAATACAGCCCTAATATTACCGCAATACCCAGTTAAAGTTCCGAAGGAGCAACTCAGACAATACAGGTTCGTGCAGTTTCAGCAAAGATACTTTGTCCCTGTGTGTACGTTCCACATTTCTGCCATAAGTGTGGCTTCATCTACAACCCTTAGCCTTAAGTCCCTGTATAACTTATGTGGTTATACGAAATCTAATGAACCTCATATGCTAGCTCTTAGCTAGCTACCAGCTACCTAAGCCCCAAACCCCGAAAACCCCAACCCTCAACCTTCTACACAGCCTTACGTATCACTAATTACAGACTAAAACCTTATATATCCTTATATGAGCCATAATCTAAGCTCCTGGTATCCCCCTTAAGAACCCTTCTAGTAGTCCCCTATATAATCCCTTATATAACCCTTTAAGGAGTTGAGATCATGGCTCATGTATCCTCCTAAACCTAACCCTAAACCACAAATCCCTAAATCCTAAATCCCTAACCCCCTAAACCCCATATTCCCCTACCAATTGAAGTACGTCGCATCCTGAGACGCAAGCCTTGAGAGCCTTCCCTGGAGCGATCCGAGGTGCGCACCAGAAACAGGTCTGTGCCATAAAGTGACAGCGCCTGCTTTGAGAGTTTAGGGGTCTAAGGGATTTAGGGCTTAGGGTTCAGGGGTTTTAGGGGAGTTAGGAGCTTAGGGTTCAGGGATTTAGGGGTTTGGGGATCTAGGGTTTAGGGGTCTGGAGTTTATTTAAGGGTTTAGAGTTTTAGGTTTCACATGCATATATAATTATATATGTATATGTAAGCATATGTATATATGTATATGTATATATCTGTACATGCACTTAGCATATGCTTGTATAGTCAAATGTATACATGTGTATATATGGATATATATATATATGGAAATATACAATATACACATGTGAATATGGAGAAAGTATTGGGGCAAAACAGCGGAACAGTGTGGTCTAAAGGAATTTACCTTCTGAGCTACCTTAGAGCCTGGGCGTGTGGGGTTAGGGCCTATTTGGAGGCTCAAGGTACGAGCAGTTATAACCCAACTTGAAGTGATCACATAGGGGATTTGTAGGCGTTGTATGAAGGTAGATTAGGTTTATGCACCCGAGAATTCTCCCAGCACCTCAGCATGAATTGGCCTCGAAGAACATTTGCGTCTCTTGGGCGGTCCACTTGCACGCAGGCCTTAATTTCAGGAGACGTGACGGTTCAGGGTTTAGGGTCTAAAGCTTCCCTAAGCCCCAAACCCCCCTAAACCAGAGTGATTTGCAATAGTTTCCAATTTAAGGCAATTTTTGGTACTTTTCTCTTTAAAAACCACCATTTAGGGTGAGGTCGCTTTAAATTGCCCAGCCTAAGCCCTACATCCTAAGCCAGCAAACAGTTTGAGGCAAGGACCCGAGACAGACTCAGAGCTCCTCACCCTGGAGCCCAAGCCCAAGACTCAGAGCCATGAGGGTTATATTGGGGTTATGTTGTGGTTATATTGGGGTTATATTGTGGTTCTATTGGGGTTATATTAAGGTTAGATTGGGGTTATATTGGGGTTGTATAGGGTTTTATTAGGGTTATATAAGGGTTGTATAGGGGTTTTATTAGGGTTATATTAGGGTTATATTGGTGTTATATTAGAGTTATTGTGGGGTTATATTACTAGACTCCTAAACCCTAAGCCCCAACCTGAAATTGTAAGCCCAAAACTTTCTGTCAGCCCTACGTTCAGAATCGCTTCGCCCACGCCAGACGGTGGCTTTTGACTGTTTCACATGTATGGCTAGATTGGCACCAGAAGAACAGAGCACTGTCTTTTGAACAAAACAAAACATCAAGCACCTCATTGTACACAATATGCGCCATAGTCTACACTCCTAGTGTGTGGTGATCCACGAATTCTGTAGCAGTGGTCCAGCTGTTCAATGCTGAGTTTCTGACGTCTTTTTGTAAGCACTGGTGTACTGACCTGAGTCAGGACAGCAACTGGCAGTGTGCTGCATGCAGCTCTCGTTCGACTGCAACGACCCTAAACTACATACAAGCATTTCGACCCCTCCAGCCACCAGCGCAAGCAGCAGGAGCAGGAGCAGCAGCAAATCCCAGGAGGAAGCCGAGAACAACTCTACCTGGCTTGCCGTGGAAATTGCGTTACTATAAAGCCGCCAAAACCAACAAATACTTCCAAGATCTTCCTAGCTTGTACGCATGCTGGCTAGCTCCAATCAGTAGACCTGGCAGCACACCAACTTTTTAAGCTTGGACAGGGCCTGGCCAAATAGATTGCGTCGTAAGCAAAAGTGGCACTAGCGCTGATGCCAACTGTTCAATGGTTCAAAGAACAAGCTCAGTGCCGTGCTGACAGCTTCTTGGACATTTGCGGTGGCCTCGAACAGTTTGGAATTGAAGTTTCGTCGATGGGTCCGGGCTTGGGGTAGGTCACTGACCATAATCCCAACCCTAAACCCTAATCCCCTAAACCCTGAACCCCATATCCCTGAACCCCAAATCCCACGCCTAAACCCGGCCTGGGGAGGGCCCTGGAGATTCTGGAGCCTGGAGGCCTGTGGACGCGCCCCTGAGACCCCGAGGAGGCGCCCGGAGGCCCGTCGGAAAAGGCAGAAAAGTTGAGTCCTAGGACTACTTGGAGGCCCATGGGACGTAGTAACTACTTATAACTGGGCTTCTAACTCTACTTATAATCCTCCTAAATGGGCTTATAGGGGTTACCCCAATTATATGTAGGGTTATAATCCCAGTTATAAGTAGTTATTAAATCCCATGGGCCTCCAAGTAGGGTTCACGCTTTTCAGGATGGTTTTGATATTTGGGATGATCTTTTAAGAGTAAATGAAGACGGAAGTTAAATGAGCAAGGGATTCTGAGAGGGTGGGGTGATACCAAATACGGATAGTCATGCAAGAAGCCTTGCTAGCTTCCAGCTCTAACCCATCGTGAACCCTAAACCTTAAACCTGAAACTGGGGGGTGGGGGGGTTTAAAATCAGGGGGAGGGGAGTAATGCAACAGGGTTCTCATTACGTCCTTGGGCCAGCAATTTCTGCTAAGGGTTTATGGTTTAATGGTTTAAGTGGGCGAGGTTCAGGGGTTCAACACTCTCAACAAAGGGATCCTATGGCTAGGTAGGTTTGTGTGCCCTACGAGATTAACATTTTCTATGCCGTAAAAAGGGTTATACAGGGATTGTAAGAAATTATGTGCCAAGGATTTTTGGGTTTAGGGCTTAGGAATTAGGGTTAAGAGCATCAGCATTTCACTGCTCACGCGGCTGCTAATCCCTGAAATGCCTTGCCATGTGCAGAACCCTCTTTATCCTACATTTCCCACGCATTCTCTTCTGCGGCGCGGTGCAGAAGGGGGCTTCTTTGGAATGCTCTGCTAAACAATGCTTTGAAAGTAATGGGCAAGTTTACTTTCTAACTATCAACTACCATCAACCGTCAAACAGTGGCTGCGTACATGTTCGGCGACCGTACCGCTAGCTGGCAATGTGGCCCTGGTCATCCTTCCAGCACAGGTAACACGGTAATTGAGAATATTTAAAATTCCCAAATTAAGGCAATCTTGGTACTATTCCCTATATAAACCATCACTTAGGGTGAGGTGGGGGGAGGTTGCTTTAAATTGCCCGACACACATGGTAGTTTCCATGAATAGGGGGACCCAAATCTAGATCCGATAGTTTTCGGAAACCCTACATGACGATTTTCCCCGATCTCATACCGATGGAGCAACGGAAGCTGAACCCTAAACCCTAAGCCCTAAACCCTAAACCCTAAACCCTAAGCCCTAAACCCTAAACCCTAAGCCCTAAACCCTAAACCCTAAACCCTAAGCCCTAAACCCTAGGGAGGTGCTACTGGCATCCCAATTGGCTAAATTGGTCTTGCTCATTAAACACTGTTCTCCTGGTCTTATGAGAGCTATAGTCTAGACCCCTAGGATCCCCCTTAGTAACTCCTAGTATAGGGTTTAGGGTTTAGGGTCTAGGATCTAGGGTCTAAACTCCTAGGACCCCCTTAATAACCCAAATATAATCCCCTTTATAGACCCCTTAAGAAATTTAGACTATAGCTCATGAGAACACGTGGCATGTAGAGAATTATGTATCAGGACTGCTGCATGACTTGTTGTGATCCGCACTTGGCCACCACCATGCTTAACAGTTTACAGCGCGGGAACTTGGACCCTGAACCCTAAACTCTAAACCATAAAACCGTAAACCCTGAAACCCTATAAACCCTATAAATCCTAAATCCTAAACCTTATAAGCCCTAAACCCTATAAACCCTTAACCCTGAACCTTAACCCTAAACCCTCGACGTCCCGACCTCGTGGATTGGATTTTCAGCGTTGGAGAGATTTCGGGACAAGCTCGACTGGTTCAGCACGATGTTCCCGGACTGTCAAGGCATTTAGCTTGGGTTTAGGGTTTAGGCTTTAGCTTGGAACAGTGGATACTAAAAGGGTTAGGATTTTGGTTCAGGGATATTCCCCCCAGTAATGGGAGTCAAATGGAAAATACCATGGAAACTGGGACTGTATTTGGGTTTATAGGGTGGATACTCAAAAATCCTGCATCGCCCCAGGTACCTTATACCTTTTTATTGCATTCTAGGCAAGATCTAGAACATCAACAGTGATTTGAGGGTGGTGGGGGGGCCAGGGTTAATCTTGTGGTTTCTACCAGCCTTAATATACAGGGATGCCCTAACTCCATAAGCCTAAACACCATCCTCAGATTTCGAATGCCTTCCTGAACCTTACATGTGCTGTAGTCTAAACTCTTTGTACTATGTGTTTAGGTTATAACTCATATGGTCCTTATTAGCTCCTCAAATTCGAGGGGAGAGGGTGCCTTTAAGGGGATGGTAGTACGCTCCCCTCCCCCTATTATTAACCACCTCCACCACCCCTAATATGAAATATGCCCAAGATACTGTAATATACCACTGCGGAATATCTAATATCAGAGGGTGGGGAGTCGGAATTTCGTGGGGGGGGGGGGCAGCCGTTTGAGAGAAAAGGGCCACCTGGTTGGGCCCGAGCCCCCTTCCCTGGTAAGGCGCAGGTGCACGCACGGCACAGATCCATGCATGCCGCTTGCTATAGACATGTATATAATATCTATAAATGTGTTTAGGGTTAATATGCATTCATGCACGCGTGCATGACTCCCTTACACCCTAGGATGTATCCCTATAGAATATATATTGCTTCCCGAGTGTCTCCGACATCGCACCAAAAGCTCCGAGGGGGACCAAGATCTGCAGGGCTCGGTGTTTGCGGAGGAACCTTCGCACCGGTGCATAGTGAGGCATGAGGGAGCTTATCGGCCGCGCGACCACCCAATAGACCGACTTGGCCGATGCGTACTTGAGGACGTACAGCATGTGGCGTGCGAAGCGGTTGGCCTTGCGCACCTTCTCATAGCGTCACGACCCCGCACCCGAAGTCGACTGCGCCATGTGGAGCCCTGGGAGAAGAAGACCCACGTGTTTGCAACCAAAGCACTTTGCAAGAGCGCGACATTGTCCGGGTCTGGTGGTGGCAACATCGTTGAGAGGGACTCTGAGATGCTCCAGCCACGACACTTGCCAGCAGAAAGAACACTAGTACTAGGCGACGACGACCAGCACCACCACCATCACCACGACGATGACGACGACTCCTACTACTACGACTACTACTAGTGCTGCTGCTGCTACTACTACTACTACTACTACTGCTACTGCTACTGCTACTGCTACTGCTACTGCTACTGCTACTGCTACTGCTACTGCTGCTACTACTGCTACTGCTACTATTACAAACTACTACAAACTACTACTGGGCATTGCATACTTGCGCGCCCGCAGGGAGGGACGAAAGCTTAGAAGCAGGGTGGGAATGCCAATTTGTAACATTGACCAGCAACCTTCAAGTGAGAAGAGGAAAAGACGCGAAACCCGAAACCGTAAGCCTTAAAACCCTTAACCCTGCCATGGATGGAGGAAGACGTACACCACGTTAAACCCTAAACCGCATATGCCTTGGGAAGTACAGAGTTACAGGCTCCCAGGTGGCACGGGATCTTTATCATATACGATGGAGGGTTTAGGGTTTAGGGTTTAGGGTGGCATAATTTGGTAGTTCTACTATGCTTGTGCTTTGCCGGTTTCGGGTAAAAGGGTTTACACACATTCGAGTGGGTTTTTGCTATAAGGAGTTACATAGGGACAACGTGGAGGCCCATGGGGCTTAGCCACTACTAAAAACTGGGATTATACCCCTACTTATACGGGGGTAACCCTATAAGCCCATTTAAGGGTATTATAATTAGGGTTATAAGCCCAGTTATAAGTAGTTACTAAGTCCCATGAACTCTAAGCCCTATTCCCCGAACCCTAATCCCTAAACCCTATATGTCCCAATAGCCTACGTAGTTATTACTAAGTCCCATGGACCTCCAAGTAGCACTGGGGCCCATTCCAACAAGCTAATTACCAGGAAATGTGGCATCTAAACAACTAGAACCGGGTACAACTTGGAGGGTCAGGGGGACTTAGTAAGTATAGGGTTTAGGGTCAGGGAGACTTAGCAAGTAGGGTAATAACTCCTATAGCCCATATGGTAATCCTAATTACCCCCATGGTTAACCTACCTACTAAGTCCCCCTGACCCTCAAAGTAGGATGTAGGGAATCAGGGTCTGAGGTTGAATCCCGTACTCTCCCCTTCTAACCCCACTATGCCAAAACGCCAAAACCCTACTCGACTTCTTCAACTCATGCACGGAGCACGTGAGCCCTGAAGCCCTAACCCTAGACCCCTAAGCCCTGGAGCCAAAAGCCTGAAACCCTAACTTAAGCCCTGATCCGAGGCCCAAAGCCTTAAACCTCTAAACCCAAATCCCTAAACCCTAAACACTCCTACATACCCCGGTGAAGGTCCAGAAAACCCCGGTGCAGCCCTTGACCCCGAGACCGCAGATAAACCTCGGATTCCTTTTCATCTTCCATCTCATGTTCATCTGATTCTCAATTATATTCCTATAGAAATCCCAAAACCCCATTAAAAACACCTGAACCCTGAGTCCTAAACCCTAAAACGGCAGGATCCACCTTCTCTTCCATTATCCCTAGCTGCCGCTAAATAGCCCTATACACACCCAAAAAACGCCCTGAACCCTAAATCCTAAACCCTAAATCGCTAAACCCCTTACCCTCACTCCCTAAAACACCTTACCCGAAATCCCTGAATCCCAATACCCTAAATCCCTAAACCCCTTACCCTAAATCCCTAAACCTCCTTACCCTAAATCCCTGAACCTCCTTACTCTGAATCCCTGAACCCCTAAACCCTAAATCCCTAAACCTCCTTACCCTGAATCCCTAAACCCCAATACCAGGTAGACAATTCTTGCCTCGTCGAGGCAGAGCTGTGGCCCCAAAGCTTGTGGCTGGCTCACGACCTCACAAAGACTTTGGTTATAGTCCTCTTAAGGGTTATATGGGGAACTGTCAAAATTATGGTCCCTTTTTGGGTCCCTATTATAATACGGGGCCTAATACGGGGCCTAATTTAGGGGACCCAAAAAGGGACCATAATTTTGGCAGTTCCCCAATATAGGGATGATCGGGTATATTGGGGTAACATTGAGATATGGTTCGAAGATTAGGTAGGGTTTGGGGTTTTTACGAATGTAGTGTTTGGGGTTTAGGGTTCAGGATTTAGGGTTCAGGTTCTAGGATTTAGGGTTTAGGATTTAAGGCCTAGGAGTTAGGATTTAGGGTTTAGGATTGAGGGTGTAGGATTTAGGGTTTGGGGTTTAGGATTCAGGGTTTAGTGTTCATGTTCTGAGGTTTTTAGTGTTGAGGGTTTAGGGTTTGGGTGAATATATCCGGCTATATACGGGTATGTAGGGATAGTAGAAGAGAGAATGGAAGCTACTGTTTAGGGTTTAGGGCTGGAGGCACCACAGGGCTGTATGCATTAACTACAGGTTAGGAAGCGGACACTTTGTGGGACCCTTTGAGTTACTGATGGATTAAGGTTTAGGGTTTTAGGGCGTTATCAGCTACAATAGGGGTATAAAGGGCTGAAATAAGGCACTAAATATGTTACCTAACGCCCGCGCCCCTCAAAGCACAGGTGAGGAAGTTGCTTCCAATCTATATTGTCAGATTCACAAGGTACCATGGACGCCATGCACGCCAAGCGTAATTTGCACATTTAAGTTCCTAAAGGGGCCCGTACTGACATTTCTCAGAACGATGGTGATCCTACACCGCCCCTAACGAGGCATCCAATGGTATTTGGGCGCTGCAGTTTAGGGCCAGGGTGATGGCCCCACCAAAAGTAGGGAGACAGAGAAGGCTTTTTAGTTGAGCACGCCCCCACACTACAAGCGCTAAATACTCAAATATACGATGTTGAGGTCTACCCTATACCATAGTCAATACTTACACAAGGAGTCTAGGAGCGTGATATGGGTGCTTCTCACTATATTATATTTGTCAGTCTCCATTTTTCCATTGGTTTTTCCAGTATTGGGGTCACGGACCCCCAAACCCTAAAGAGCAAAACCAAGAAAACACCTAACAACCTAAAAGCCTTAAATGCCCTAAACCGTAAACACCATCAAAACATCTAAACATCCTACAAACCCTGAAGTCCTAAAATGTCCGCAAAGCCCTCAAACCCTAAACGCCCTCAACACCTTAAAAGCAGAGATGTCCAACTTAGGAAATTGGGGTCCTAAATCCCTAAACCCTATATACCCCTTGACACCACTTTGGAGGGACCTGGCAATACCCCTGATAACCCTGATAACCCTAAAGCCTAAGCCTAAGGATACCCCTGGTTACCCCTGCGCCTCTTCCAGGTCTGGAAATTGACCCAGTCCGCCGAAACCCTGCCGTCAAAGTGGGTGGGGGGCTAGAATTTAGGGTGTAGGTAATTCCCAAAATTAAGGTCCCATTTTGCTACCCTTAAATATCAGGTGCCATACTATAGCCAGGATGGTTTAGGGTTTAAGGGGGTTTAGGGGGGTTTAACGATTTTAGGGGGTTTAGGACTCAGGATTCTAGGGTTCAGGGGGTTATGTATTGTCTTTAGGGTTTTTAGGGCTTAGGATTTTAGGGTTCAGGGGGTAGGGTTTTAGGGTTTAGGGTGTGCAGACGGCTTATATAGGGCATACATGGGGAGCCTAGGAGGTACAGGGTAATATGGGGGAAACCCTAAAAGCTGTAAACACTTAACCTTTAGAGAGAAGCAGGTTGGGGGCTCCGGGGGTTTTGGGGTCAAAGGGTTTCGGGTGTAGGGTTTCGGGGTGTTTAGGGTTTTTAGGGTGTTTTGGGTTTAGGGTGTGGGGTTTCAGGGCGTTTGGATTGTTAAGGGTTTAGGAGGTTTGTGTAGGCTGTTTTGGATTTGGGGCTTAGGAGGGTTGTGTTTAGGGTTTAGGGCAAAGGGGGGGGGTGTAGGGTTTAGAGTTTAGGGTTTGAGCGCAGGAGCTTTGGGTAACCCCAAGCCCAAATTTCCTACAGTCCCCAAGGTACTTCTATTTCGAGACACTCCTGTATGGGGATCCTGTAAGCATTGATTCCTTTTATGGCTGTATTAGGATTCTATATGGAGTAAGGGTAATTAATGCATCATGTTATAGAAAAATTTCAAAGCTGCCTCTGTAAGGGGATTTTGGAAAACCCGAAGCCTAAGATGAGCACCCTCTAAGTACCAAGTGAGTGTAATAGGGTCCTTGTTTTGGTTGGTTGTGCCTACAAGGTTGTGCCCATATGGGCTTTATATAAAATAGACTCGTAGTATCCCCCTTAATCACCTCCATAATATTCCCCTATATTACACCCTTTAAGGAGTTCAGGCTATAACCCATCTTTTAGGCTGCACGTTTCGGATTGAACTATGCCATAATCCTGATTGGGGCTGTCTGGGTGGAGTTCCCAAACTCCCTTTGCCTTTACACAACTTCCAAGTTAACTTAAAATCATATAAACACTTAAAAGCCTGAGCCCTTCTGGATCAAGGCACTATCCCTGACCTCTAAATTCCGAAATGAAACCTAAATCCTGAAAACTTGAACCCTAAACCCTAGGCCCAGAAAGCCCTAAAACCCTACACCAAAATCCTCAACCCTAAACCCCTAAAACCCTAAGAATCAGAGGCCACGCTCTTTTTAGCACAAGACTGGCTGTGTGGCGGAGCTGTCCTACTCAGCCATGCCGTTCGGAAATGGATACAAGGATCATGATGTAGACCCGTGGTTAATAAACCTTCCTTTTGAAGGCCTTAATATTAGGATCCCTATTATAGCCCCTATTAAGGGGAGGGGGTTTATTAATTAGGGGTCTGGGTTAAGGGCCGTATAGAGATTATTGGGGGTTGTTTTGGGAACACAAGGTGTATAGGGGATTATAAGACATGGAGTTTCGATTTGTCCTGTTTGAGGTACCCTATTCGATATTTCTGAATGAATCTCACACCGTTATATGGGTAATGATCCCTGACAAGTCCTATATACCCACGCTTTCCATTTCATCTTGGTAATTATTCAGACCCAAACCCTCTAAACCCTAAACCTACCCTAAACCCTGTACCCACCCTAAACCCTAAACCGTAACCCTAGACCTTGTTGCGCTGTGAGAGGAGTTGACCAGGGGGAGTTGGCTGCCAAAGCGGCTGTTTTCAACACGATAGCACCAGGCATCTGCCATTCTGCAGTAACCCTAAGCCCACGACGCACTTAGGACCCCTACTACAGGTTGACCCTTAGGTACCTATGATTGGAGTATCAGGGAATCCCAAAGAGTTAAGGGTCTAAGGTCCAAGCTAAATCCCAAGGAGAAATACCCCAAACCCTAAACCCTGAATTCTGTAGTAACCCTAAACCTAAGCCCTAAACCCAGAAGGCAAGCAGGCTGGCACGGTAGCACAGAAACTCGTGAGGAGATGTGAGACCACAGGAGCATCGCAAATGCTTCACCTTGATGCCCCCATAGGTTCAGAACATCAAGGGCCAAGGGCTCCGTCTGAGTATGTCGGCGGTAACAGTGTCTGTCGTGGTCTTGATCAGATGGAAGCTTCTATGACATGTTTGCAGACGCAGGAGAATATTGAGCAACGCCGTGCTAACAGCTTTGAGGAATAGCTACTGTCTTGAGATACTTCAGGTGCGTCTTTCCAAGTATCGAAGGGATGGAAATTTTACATAACCCTTATCGACGGAATTCAACTTCTCACGAGAGGCATACCCTCTTACGCACTCTTCTGTCTTCTTCTACCTGAAGATTATGCTCGTCCTCCAGAAAATTTTCCTCCACCCCTTTGGAAGCTAAGCGAGTGACTCAGGACGTGCGATTGCAAGTTGCGAGCATATGAAAACAGACCCGTACGTTCGCGTTATAACCTCTATACATCCCCGGTAAATGGTGGAAACTGCATGCATGGGAAAGGGTCTTCTGGAGAACTTCTTGCCCACTTTCCTAAGCCCTAAATGTCACTTTCCCAAAATAAGGGAACCCCAATATAGACCCCATAATACTATGGTCCTTATTATGGGGACCCCCAAAAAGGTACCCCCAATTTTCCTAAACCCCCAAACAGGGCAGGCCAACGTCTTTTGCAATGTCCCTTACAACTACAGGAAACAGGTTTCCAATGGCGATTAGGGTTTAGGGTGTAGGGTTTAGGGTTTATGGTCTAGGGTTTAGGGTGATATAAGGGATATACGAAGGGTGTTAGGGTACCATGGTCGTGTATATAAGGGGCATATAGGGCTTACGTAATGTTCTTGCATGGCAACTCCCTTCCTGCAATCTCCTGAGATATTGGTGGGTCAAAGAATGCTGTCATAAACCTAGGCCCGGAGTCTTGGGAACCTGAAGATCTCAACTGTGGCACCCTGGTAGACATGGCAATCTAGAACAACTTCAATTCCGAATTTAAGGCCATCTAGGTCCTATTCCCGATATATAACCACTATTTCTGGTGAGGTCGGGTGAGGTCGCTTGAAATTGCCCAGGGTAGAGCATGGCAAAAGTTCTCCGTCCATACTCAGAGGAGCCTTTACCGGCAAAGATTTGGGAAGCTTTGCAGAGCTGACTAGGAGCTTGATGAGGGGCAGAAGAATGCTACAACCCCATTGGGGTAATATTGGGGTTATCTTGGGGTAAGGGAAAAATGGAAAGTACTCTTTAGGGTTTAGGGTTTAGAGGTTTAGGGTCAACGAACTTTCTTCTGTACGGATTGTGGCTTCGGAAGCTCACGCGCATGGTATTCTGATGACAGTTCAGGGTTCAACATCGCCTGCCCCAAAGATCAACCTAAACCCTAAACCCTGAACCCTAAACGCCCAAAGATCAAGCTCATCTGTCGGCTCAGCAGATTTTGCACCTCACTTGGCTGAATCCTTCAAACATCGTTCAAGAATAGTTCCAGGCGGTTACTTGCCAGGTAGGTACCCTAACATTAGTCTCACACAAGTGAAGTGTTCATATGGGGTCTGTGCAGGCCTCGTATCCCAAAAGGGTACTTACTTGATAGCTATCCACCTGGATCTCGCCTTGAATCTTGTGGCACTGCAAATTACGCGGCGTACCTTGTGGCAGCGGTTGGGAAAACAAGAGATGCTGCCTCGAAGCTCACCCGCCCTGCCTTTGAGCAGGAACCAATTCGCGGATCGAATTCTAATTTTGCTGAAGGATGTCTGCCATGCTCCAAGGACTGCTGAGAAATCACGGCCGTTTCAACACGACTTTTGTGGATAACGCGTCGGTATCGCCATCGAACCGATGCTAAATTGCCAAAAGCAAATATTGAACCGCATCGACATTGAACTGCTAACCACCTTCCAGCCATTCGAAGAAAGGATACGTTGCAGCCTATCCTGCTCTGTCACTTTGCAAACTTCATGTTTGGCTCTGCCGTTGGGGCCTGCACCCAAAACCCAAATGGTACCGCAACAGTATATAACAGCTAAGCAAGTGGGGTTTGCTTGCAAAAGAGCGCCGGTCTTCGTACAAATTCGCCAAGGCAAAGGACCTCTAAGAAAGTGGTCCCAGAATCAACCAAGACCCTCAACCACAAAACCTAAGCCCTAAACCCTGAACCCTAAACTCTCGAGCCCATATAAGCTTCCCCTTACTTAGAGTCCCCAAATTTCCTTGAATCTAAAATTTCAAAATCAACATGACCACCTTGCCCCCCAAAAACAACAACAACCTAAGTAATGGTAATAAAACCGTAGCCCTTAACCCTAAACCTCATTACTACTCCAATATCTACAGCAGAGTAGCGGTTTTTTGGTGGTTAAACCCTGTAAGATAATATATGCCTTATATAAAATACTAAGCCCCAAAAGTAAGATATAATCTTACTCTATAATGGCTACCATAGTATCCCCAAAGAAACTACTACTCAAACAACCCCTAGATAATCCCAGCTTCCATTTCATTTTCCATTTTCTTTTCCATTTGATTCTCCATTGTAGGACCCTAAACCCTAAACCCTACACCCTAAACCCTAAATCCTAAACCCTAAACCCTAAACCCTAAATCCTAAACCCTTAGAGTTTTAGGGGTTCCATCGTATCCCCAAATAAGATTCTGCTCAGCAGTCCTTCGGACCGGCTACTACCATCCTCGACGTGAGCCAGCATGGCATCCTACAAGTTTCAGCAGATGCAGGTGGAGACCTTAGGCTGCCACTAGTCACAAGGTTTAGGATTTAGGGTCTAGGGTTTAGGATTTAGGGTTTTAGGGTTTAGGATTTAAGGTTTTAGGGCTTAGGTTTTTAGGGTTTAGGACTTAGGTTTTTAGGGTTTAGGGTACCTGGCGGCTCTTGGTGGATCAGCATACGTCATATGAGCAACGCTCTGCAGAATATGTCTAGCAACAGTGAAGGTGACAGCTCCTCACCCTCAACCCTGAACCCACGGAAGCTTTCTCATTCCACTTGGAGGCTTGTGGGTAGCCATAACACCTTTAAATCAGGTTACGTGCACCCTGAGCACTATATGATCCCATGAAAACAATTTTGATTTTCTTTTCAATTATCCCTATATAACCTCAACCCTAAACTCTAAACCCTAAATCCTAAACCCTATATCATTTCGCTTACAAACGGACATACGTAAAGTTCTCTTACAGTCAGCAGCAAGATCAAGGTACCAGGCTGCTTTTGCATAGCAGCTTAAACGTAAAGGGTTTAGGATTTGGGGGTTTAGGGTTTAGGTCTTAGGATTTAGTTTTTGTTGCTTTTAGGATTTAGGGCTTTCGGGTTCAGCTTTTGGGGGTTTAGGATTCAGGATTTTTGATTTAGGGCTTCAGGGTTTGGGGTACTAGGCCTGGCTTCCGAAATTCAAGATCTATGAATCTCATGCTGCTGCGGCGTTGGGGCTTCCTCCACCCTGTGTTGGGGGGCTCAGAACGTGGGATTCAGGTAGGTGGGTTAAAGGATCCTTAAGAACCCTAAACCCTAAACCCTAAACCGCATATTGGGGCTTCTTTCCTATACCCCACCTTTTGAGCCCTCTGATTATATGGCCCTTGGCTGATGCGCGTGTCATGCTGCTGGGATCCCGGACCCCTTGGAGTATCTAAAGAGCAGATCCAGGGTTTAGGGTTTAGGATTTACGGTTTAAGGGTTTAGTGTTTAGGGTATGACCGATCCTTCCCCCTGTATACGCCCTACGTAAATTTCTCATATGGTCTTTCGGGGCTTGGGATGTCTGGCAGATCCAACTTCCCATGAGGCTCTCAGTTGGACTGCTTTGGGGATTTGCGCTAAATTTTGGGATGAATCCCATTAGCTAGGCCAGGAGCCTTACCCAGACCCCTAAAAGGATCTAAGATTTTAATTTCCCAGAAACATATGGGAAATCATATAGGGATTATTCTGGGACTGTATAGGGGATCTAATTTTCAGATCCTCCCTAACCCCTAAACCCTAAACCCCTAAACCCCTAAACCAGGGGTCTTGGTAAGGCCAAGATGAGGAAGCTCGGAATCAAGGCTCATGATTCCTGCATCAGATTTACCCGGGCATGGCTTGACTGTACGAATAAAGGAAATTTCACCCTAAACCTGCATCAGATTTAGGGTTTAGGGTTTAGGGTTTAGCTTGACTGTACAAATAAAGGAGAATTAGCCCTAAACCCTATCCCGAAAGATGCACCTGCCCTTGATCTCCCTACGTATCCATCTAGCATCCTTGAAGCCGAGTGCAGAATCCTACAACCATCGCCTACACACCCACCCTACGACGCCAGGAGGTCTCCCTAGAAAAGTCTTCAAAAAAGTTGCCCAGGCCATGTACCAAAACTTCACGGGATTCAATGCGCTGGAGCCTTTATGGACTCCAATTGCAGCCTGCCAACAGCAGACTGCAGCTCAACAAGCTGAAGCTTTGTTGTAGGTTGGTTTTAATATGCCTTTAATCATATATGGGGGTTTCCCAAAATTAGGGGTACCATTGTGGGGGTCCCAATAATAAGGACTATAGTATTTGGGGGTCTATATTGGGGTCCCCTTGTTTTGGGAAACTACCATATAGAGCTTGGTGGTTTAGGATTAGGTTTGATGAATATTGCCAAGCCCGAGTGTTATTTGCAGTACAAATAAGAAGGGACTTTAGGTTGCAATCCGAGGGTTGTCCTGCCTAGGTACACTGGATACCCTAATCCCTCAAACACTAAAACCCTACACCCTAAAACCCTAGAACCCTAAACCCTAAAACCCTAAACCTCAAACCCTACAACCCCAAAACCCTCAAACCATAAACCCTGAAACCCTAAAGCCCTAAAACCCTGAACCCCTTGACCATGGTAAATATTCTGTTGGCAAAGAGCTTTCAGTGGCGCTTGGAGAGTGGAGGAACAAGATGTCCAATGTCCAATATTCAGCAAAGTACCACTGTGGATACGGAATTGGGTTTAGAATTTGGTAGTTTCCCAAAGTTAGGGAACCCCAATATAAACCCCAAAATACTATAGTCCTTATTATAGGGATCCCCAAAAAGGTACCCCCCAATTTTGGGAAACCCCCATTTAGGGTTCAGGATTGAGGGTTTAGGTTTTAGGGTTGCAAGATCCTGGCATGTCCTTAATATACTATAGCACCCAAATTCTCAAGGTATAAGGTAGTTGTGGTCATGCAGGATTTCAAGTATACACCGTGGATGTAGCTGGCATTCTCAACTTTGGATTGGGTTAGGGTTTAGGTACTGCGAAGCGGGTGAATATGATAGTTTCCCCAAAATAGGGGGGGGACCCCAATGTAGACCCCCAAATACTCTAATCCCTTGTCACACGGACACGGGGCGGGAGCGAGAGACGCACCATGTGAAAAACTTTACTGCGAGGGTCCTAAGTAGGTTAATGGTGGGGATAACTATAAGGTTGCTACATGGCGTATAGGGGCTGTACGTTTACTTTCCGGGCCCCCCTGGACTCTCTGAGCAGGGTCTGGGGTTAGGGTTTAGGTGTCGGAGAAGCAGAACAAGGTTTAGCGGTCTTGTGCCATAATCGACTCTCCTTTTACAAGAATTTCAAAGGATCACCCCTAAACCCTAAATCCTACTCATTACCCAAGCTCCTGCATTATGGCAGAAGCCCAGAGTGAGTGCGCCTGGTCCCATGAGAATTGCCTGGGCAGGGACGGCCCAGACCCCTAGGAGGATCTAAAAATTAGATCCCCCAAAAAACACCCACAATAACACCTTCATAACCCCTGGTTTAGGGCTTAGGGTTTGGGGCTTATAGCTTCTCATATGGTTCTGGAGGATCCCATTTTTTAGATCCCTTCGGGGGTCTGGGTGAAGGCACCTGAGGGATCCGCCTGACCTAGATCCCCTTGCTCCCAAAAGTAGCACTGGCTAGAACTCTTGGTGGGGATCCCCACAATTCTGTTGCAGTAGTATACACTCAAACCCTAAACCCTAAACCCCAAGTAGAGGATCTAGGTGCTGTGTATCCCTCAAGTTACACATCCGCAATGTGTCGTTCTGGCCACTTGCTTTGGCAGTTTTGCTTGGTCTAACTGCGCTGCGCGCGGGGCGGGCCAGCAAGTGGCTGAAGAATGCAGTGGTTGCAACTTTTGCAGGGCTGATTATTGAAACATGACGTTCTTTACAGGCCACACATGAAATCGAAACAGCCTTAGTTTCAGGCAAACCGCACTAGGCAAGCTTCCGCCTAACATGCAACCAGTCCCACTCCGGAATATGTAGCCCCCTAAACCTTAAGTCATAAAATCCTAAACCCCAAACCCTGAGCCACACCGCGTGTGGCCCCCCAGGTCCAAACTGGCCTCCAGGCTTGTCTAAAAGGGTTCGAAAGAACGAATCTTCTCATAATCACTCTCATTCTGAAATCCTGCCAGACCTATGATAGTCCTTGTTTATACTAGGAAATGAAATGATGAAATCATTAATTCCCACAACATTCCCTTAAGCAAGCTCATTTTTAGCAGTCCCCATCTACATCCTGCAGGGGTTATGGGTTTAAGCGTAAATCCAAAATCCTAAACGCTGGGGTTTTCGGGTTTGAGTTGCTAGAGTCTGGCCAGCATTCAGAGCTGACCGTGCGGTGCTGCGCATGAAATGCTACAGACCTGCAAGCTAATTAATCCCTCACCCTAATATCTAAGTCCCCACCCTTAAAGGGGTATATAGGGGCTATTAGGGTTGAGGGCTGATTGATATTAACCCCGCCCCCCACCCCCGTGTTTACACTATATTATGGTATACAACGAGGGGAATATCTTATCTTAGGGGGCGGGGGGGTCGAAAGTTACGGGGAGGTGATTATTGTCGGGGTCGAATAAGTACAGGCAAGTATCATTTCGAGGTAAAACTGAGGTATCCGGTACAGGATTTAGGGTTTGGGGGCCAATCTTGGTAGTTTCCCTAAATAGGGGGACCCCAATATAGACCCCAGAATGCTATAGTCCCTATTAGAGGGAACCCCAAAAAGGTACCCCTAATTTGGGGAAACCCCCATATTGGTAATTATTCAGGTTCCTACATTTTATTCCCTCACTCTACGCCGGCTCTGGGCTCAGTACAAGAAGAGACATGGGTGGTAAAAAGTAGGGTTTAGGTTCTACTTAGAGGTGCATGGGACTTAGTAACTGACTATATTTGGGCTTATAACCCTACTTATAACCCCCCTACATGGGCTTCTGGGGGTTACCCCAATTATTCATAGGGTTATATTCCCACTCATAAGTAGCCGAAATCTCATCTTGGGAATCTATGACACCGTTACACTGCCGACGAGGCTCCCTTGAGATCCCTGTACCTACTTGGAGAGTCAGGGGAACTTAGTAAGTATGTTAATAATGGGTATAATTGGGCTTATTATGTGGGTTATTGGGGTTACTAACCTACTTACTAAGTACCCCTGACCCTCCAAGTATGGAAGCAATCCCTACACACAAAGCTCGACGGGAACACATGTTTAGGGTTTCTACGGTAGGTTTCCCATTAACCTCTTGATAATAAGGGTGCCCTTTTTCCTAATATTCAGCTCGAATAAGGAGACCCCAACATAAAAAGGGAAAAAGGGTACCACTAAAATGCCCAAGTTTCGGGTTTGGGGTACGTAGATGGGTGGGTAACTTTCAAAGTGACCTTTACAGTTCACCCAAGTCCTCCTTGAAATTCCTTCATATCCCCTGGGTCCCTAGACCCTGAATCCTAAACCCTGAACGGTAAGTCATAAACCTTTGTCCACGGCCTGAAGACTCAGGCTTTCGGTGTAGCGGTTTGGGGTTTAGGGTACCCCTGATTTCAAACCCCCCCTATCCTAATATTACATACTCCCAATATATTATCACATACCACAATGGGGAGTACTTAACATGAGGGGGGATGGGGGTTAAATATTAGGGGGAGGGGATTTGGGTGCACCTTCAAAATCACACTGGCCAAATTCATGTCTGGGAATCTCAGAAATTTGGGTCGCCTCGGTAGAAGCCCCGTGTTTGGAGAAGCACCCACCCTTCTTAGGTGACCAAGACTCTTCACCCTCAACCCTCGGTTTGCCTGTCTCTGAAGGGCTTTGCAAACTGGATGGATTCAGACGAAATATTGCAGAATCAAAGCACAAGCGGCTTTAGTCTATGCCCTTCACATTGAATTGGAAGCCTGAATGCTTACCTACACTCTTGTGAGGCCTATCTGAAATACCGTATGCCATAGGTACTCGAAATCTAGAACCATAATGTTAATACATAATTAGGCCCCCTGCTCGGAGCTTCAAAGTAACCAGAACCCAATTATAACTTCACATTGACAAAGAACCCAATCAAAAGCCCCTAAGTACACTAATTCGACCATGAACAATAAGTACTACTTACCTTTAAGGTCCCTAAACCCTAAGCCCTGAACCTGTAAATATAGCAAACCCTTCTTTGCAGGACCGGACCCTGGCCCACCCAGAAATACTGACTATCAAGGATGATAGGGATAGGGTTTAGGGTTTAGGGTTTAGGGTTCAGGGTTTAGGGTTTAGGGTTTAGGGTTATTGAAGTCCTTGTATATCCCTTTTATACCACTATTACAGGGCGGGGGGTCCTGCTAACATGTCCGTGAAGAAGACCAGTCTAGTGACTGCAATTCACTACATGCACTCCGCGGCCTTTAAAGCGGACCCCAATATACTATACTCCGACAGGTTATACGCACCGTCCAACAGGGCCCCAATTCTTGGAAATCACGGTTTGACTAAAAGAGAAGATCAAAGTGAGAACATACGGAAGCAGAGGGCCCGACATCTACTATCTGAGCTACAGTCAATAGCTCCCGCGTTAATAATGGACATGGGTTCCGATTAGAGAATATATATCAAGTACTATACTAAACCACCAAGAACACCCCTACGTCCAGCCTCAATGGTTTGTTGGTAACCCTGATATGAACCGTAGCTCATATGAGCCTTAGTCTAAACTCCTAGAATCCACCTTCGTAACCCCTATAATACTTCCCTTTAGTCCCCTTATATCACCTCCCTTTAAGGAGTTTAGACTATATCATATATAATTCCCCTGAAAGAAACCCGTAAATGTACCCATTCGGATTCGTGGTTCTTCTGTTTGCTCCCTTTATGATGGCACTGCCACCTACCCAAATGCCAAAGGGTCCGAGTATCCAATAATTGGGTACTTGGGTTTCGGGAAATAGTCATTACAGCGCAGGTTTTGAGCAAGTATGTGCTTATTAGGTACTTGGACCCTTCGGGCTAGACTGCACCTGCTATGTTCCCATTGAACTCACATGAATTTATCTAAACAAGCCCAATTAAGGGTGGAATCTTGGTTGGGGTTGTATAGATGCCGGTGGCTAGGTGATTCATACCTATAGGACCTAAGTCCCCTACTCTACAACCCAAACTTGGTGCTTAGTAGGGAATGAGGACTGCTGTCTAGATAGCACTCTACTGTACGATAGTTCCCTTAGTCAACCCCCACTTTCCCTGAAAAACCCCAAGCCCTAAACCTTGAGCCCTAAAGAAGAACCACCAACAAAATAACGTAGCTCAGCAACCGCGATAGTGCTTCGGTTCTGCAACAGTGCAGATAGTGAGTCACTGCAGCATGTCAGGAGTTGCTCCCTGAGCTTAACTCCTTCACTATGCTAGTGAGTTTACAAACCCTAAACCCTAAACCTTATGAAAGGCACAAAAGTTGGACGATGAAAACAAAATACATCTGTGCTGTTCTTGCGCTTCTACATCTTGGGAGGATACCGATGCTGCAACTTTCTGGGTGTCAACCCTAAACTACGTCTCGTCCGTGCTGCAGGCCTACCAGAGGCCTCAACCCAGCCGATTCAAGATCTTGCTGCCCCAAGACCATGGCTACCTTCCAACTTCTTGAGGTTTAGGGTTTAGGGATTAAGGTTTAGGGTTTAGGGCTGGATGCTTGGAGGGACCCTAGAGTTAGGCAACTAATGTTTCCCTTGACCAGCCCAGTATACCTCGATTGTAACCCCTTATAGGTTACCTAACCAATCAATAACTCTGCGTTCTACATTGCCACGAAGAAATCAAGGCCTGAAATTGCAGGTGTAGGTACTTGGAGGGTCAGGGGCGCTTAGCATTCAGGTTCATAATGGAAACGAAAACGGAAGCTCCTATGTTTGTTAGGGTTTAGAGTTCCAGGTTTGCCAATCCGTTTGGTGTTGTCCTGAGAGAAACTCCTGCGACTGCAGCAAGTGCAATGTTCGCTCCGGGAGCATTGCCACCATCCAACGGATAGGTGGTTGTGCGAGTGAAAGCAGGGCAGAGCAAGGAACAAAAAGAAGCTAAGGGTTTAGGGATCACAGGGTCAGATCATCAGCGCTTTTGTTTGACCCAATGTCGCTCATGCATCGCAGATGTTCCTGCCACCTCACTCGAGCTTGATACGATGTCTTTCCAAGGTCCGAGATGCTCTGCGCATCGGGGTTTCTTGGACTGTGCCACAAGTATTTCAGCCGAACCCGGGTTCACAATATCCAACACCCCTCAATTGAAGCCTTAAATCTGAATCTTACGCCCGAAATCCTAAAACCCTACGTAAGAGCCTGGAGGCTGAATCCTTCTAAACCCTGAACCCTACAACCCTCGAGTTGGAATCCTAACCCCGAAACCTTAAAGGGTTCGGCTGAGGCCAGCAGGCGGTCACGTGAAGGGCGTGGGTCTCAGTGCAGCCGCCTAACCAACAAGTGTTGGCCGCCTGGCCCTGGTTTCTGGCTCACAAGAGTACCCACCTCCTTTTCCGGATGGAAGGAGGCGAAGATGTACTTGGAACCCGTCTTAAACTGGCCAACTTGCAGCCGCGCTGCGCGTCTTTTCGGAGGATCGCATCCAGCCCTTGAAATGGCCCCTGCCTGATCGGGCTGCGAAGTCTGCCACCCCAACGTAAACGAGCTGAATGGACCCTCGCCTTTGATGGGTACTGGCACTGTGAGGCCTGAGAGCCCTGTGAAACTCTGTGCTGTCAGCGGCCAAGTGTCGAACAGGGCCGTCCCTAGGAAGTGGAGATTTCACCAAGCATGGAAAAAGAGTTTGGGTACATGGTAGTTTCCCTAAATATCGGGGATCTCAATATAGACCCGCAATACTATAATCCTCATTCTAAGGACCCCGAAATGGCACCCCTAGTTTTAGAAAACAGTGTTCTGCAACAAAGAAAGGAAAATCCTAGTCCTCACAGGGATCACCTCCCTGATTCTTCAGATTGCTAGAGTACTAGACATATCAAAGCCTTTTGCTTTAGGATTATATAGGTTTTATGGGGTAATGGAAAACAAAATGGAAACAACAACAACAACAACAACAACTACTACTACAACTACTACTACAACAACAACAACTACTACCACTACCACTACCACTACTACTACTACTACTACTACTACTACAAGTACTACTTAGGGTTTAGGGTTTAGGGGTCCCTGGCCCAAACTTTGACTCATCGCATTCCTTTGGGGGTCAAACCTGATTTACGGCCGTTATGGACTGGCACCTCCGTTGTTGCATAGATGTCTCCGATGGTAGTTTTCAACATAAAATGACCACAATCTAAACCCCAATATATATTCTCATCCCTGTTATCGGGACCCCCCAAAATAGTACTCCTAATGTTAGGAGCCCTCCAGATACCGTATATCAGCATGAAAACATCCTCATGTCCCATGTTGATAGAGCTGGGCCTACCAAACAAGTTGAACTCCACACCACTAAGCGCTAAAATTCCTTGAGCCCTGTATCAAAGGTTCCAGGGTTGTACTCCTAAGGTCTTAAGTTTCCCTAATATGGCCTTAATATAGCCTTTAATTATATAGTCCCTTAGAGCCCTTAAAGGGATCTCCAAACCCAGGGGTACAGCCCTAGGGGTACAAGTCTGAACCCTTGATTGTAGAAACAATATATAGCTTAAGGTGGTTCCTAGGCTTCTGAACGACAGGTGGTTAGGGAATTGCCACTAAAATCTAAGCCCTCAACACCTCAACCTCATACAAAGCCCCAAGCCCTACTAAAACCTAAACCCCTGCCCCCCAAAAAACCGGAACCCGCTAAAAACCCAAGCCATACATCTCAATGCTGACAGCACCTGGGCCCTAGGAGCGCTTCGCAGCACCAGCTTTCTCCCATCTTTCGGGCACTCCCTGAAACCACAGGTCACCGGACCACCAGCCTAGTCAACCACCCAGCAGGGCCTACGATTTTTCGGTTTTCAAGCTTTAGGGTTTGGGTTTTCTTGTTTTCGGTGTTTAAGGTTTAAGTTTTTTGTTTGTTTTTAATGTTTAGGGTTTCGGGGATAAGGTTTGGCAGACGTCGTCGGGCAGTTCGAAAAAAGTTTGCTATGGTTAGAAAAAAATTCTTGAAACTACGAAAAACAACAGCCCCCAAACGGGCTCACCTCTGTATGAAGAACCCTAAATCGTAAACCCTGAACAAAACGTAAACTCCTGGCATAGGGCCGCCCACCTTCGATGGTGAGCGGCGCTTAAGCCCTGCGACATCTATGGCGCAGGTCTATCCAGCACGCTCGCCTGCCTTCCCACGGCAGGGGTACGGCAGCACCCGCCAGAGAATAGGTACCTGAAGGAGTTCTCCTCAAAGCTGGCCCTGCCAGGATCCAGCGGCCTCCCAGGAGCATAAAGCGAACATTAACAGTTAAGGGTATGCGCAATGGCAGGAGCGAGTAAACCCTAAACTGGCGGAAAGCTAACTCTGCTTGCAAGGTAGGTGTACAAGTGACGTGGGGATTGCTGTCAATTCCGGGGGTTCTTGTTTGGGAGCCTTACTTTTTTTGCCGTACTAACGGGAACCGTACTATTTAGGCATACAGTAGGGACTCGAACCTTGAGAAACTCCCACATGCTTGCAGTGAGTTTTGCATCTGCCTCACCAGGTCGCTCAGCTGTGTTGCTTCTTTTCAGATTTTTCTAGCAATGGAAATCTGCAAATTCTGAAACAGCAAACAAAAACTTCAACCTGCAATTCCAGCATCTGATCTCAAAGCCGCGATTGCACAAACCCCGTAAGGTTTAGGGTTAAGGGTTTAGGGTTATATAATGCGCGGAAGCAGAGATAGTCATCGCCTCGGGCGTGTCGTGCCATGCGACATGCTGCTTTGGCCTGACTGTGGAAGGCCATCTAAGACATTCACCCACCCCACGCCGTCCCAGGCGTCCAAGCCACTTCCTTTTAAATCAGGGAAAGGCCCCAACCTCAATTAGGCTCCCTGAACAAAAATACAATTAAACCTTCCACCAGGGGTTGATGGAGGTTCCAGGGGCTACAGCATTGGGTTAGGGTTTAAGATAGCTTTGGCTTAGGGGTTCGGAGGCTCATGCTAGGTGCTACGCTTCGGCTGGTTGTCCCAAAGAGAGCTCGAACTTCGTCCAGAACTCTGAACTTCGTGGTGCTCAAGCTGGGATGGAGGACTGAACAGAAGTGCTGTTCCACTATTGTGCGAAAGAGCCTAAACCGTAAACCCTAGTAAAGATGTGAGGTTCTATAGCGATCCATCCCCCCCCTCCCTCTTAAGCACCAGTTCGTGAATCTAGATGTGACAACAACTTCAAAATCGAGCAGCCATGGTAATCCATGGTATCGGCAACAGCTGCGGCGACTAATCGACGTGCCCGGACTCACCAAAAACAGTTAGGGTTGATCTACCATCCTTTAGGCCTACTAGGGAAAATGCGGGGAACTTGTTCTTTTTCATGAGGACCGTTTGAGGAAAAGGAACTTTGATCAAATACTAATTCGCAATGTTGCTGTGCATCTTGGTTGCCGCTTTTGGGCTGTGCATCTTGAGTAGGACTGGTAAGTTTGGCTGCATGTGCTGCCCCTACTTGGAGGCCCATGGGGCTTCGTAACTACTTCTAACTGGGCTTATAACCCTACTTACAATCCCCTTAAATGGGCTTACAGGGGTTACCGCAATTATAAGGTTATAATCTCAGTTATGAATACTTACCAAGGCCTATGAACCCTAAACCCTAATCCCTAAGCCCTATATATTCCCCACATATCCCTATAGCACCTTTAAGGGGACCTAAGTAATTACTAAGTTCCATGGGGCCTCCAAGTAAACCCTAAGCCCTAAACTACTTAGCCCCGCAGAAGGCTGGTCTGGCTACTTGCAAGGTCTTATTGGGGACTTAGTAGGTGGCAACTTTTAGGGTTTAGGGTTTAGGGTTTGGAGGCCCAATGGACTTAGTAAGTACTTATAACTGGGTTTATAACCTTAGTTATAATCCCCCCAAATGGGCTTGTAAGGGTTACCCCAATTATAAGTAGGGCTATAGTTCCAGTTATAAGTAGTTACTAAGTCCCATGGGCCTCCAAGTAGGTAACTGTAGGGTTTAGATCAGCCTGTTCGAACTGTGGAGTGCCACATATGGACAGTCTAAACTTAGGGTTGAGCGTTCAGGGCTTCGAGTTTGGGGTTTCGGATTTAGAGTTTAGGATTGGCTCCTGATACTGACAGTCAGAGCAATCATCAAAGTGCAGTTGTTGTGTGGGAGTCTCTTCGAAATCACATGTGTAAGCTGCCCCATACATCTTTATGAGCCCTACTGTAAACGCCCTAAACCTAAATGAAGATACAAATTTCAATTTTGACCATTCCTACCGGTTAGGCTCTATTCAACGAATCTTCTTATTTCGAGGGACCCTGGAGTTAGGCAATATATTCTCTCACACCCTAAACCCTAAACAGCCTGGTAAGCCCTTATTGTAACCCTTCAGAAGCAGCTTCCCTAGCCCTAAACCCCAAACGCTGAATCCTACCATTCGTAACCCTAGGGTTTAAGTGTTTAGGGTTTAGGGCCCTACCTTCAAGTGGCCTAATTAGTAACCCTAGGACCCCACAAAGTGGCGCAATAGGTCCCTAAGCAACCCCTTCAGTCCATGAAGTGCTCGCAATTTAAGTCGAAGGACAGTACGTGTACGCTGGCAGAGGCCAAACCTAAAGCCTAAATCCTAAACCCCGTCTAGGGTTTAGGGTTTAGGCACTAAGAAGGTTGGACCTTTTGGCCCCTACGGTTGATACTAAAAACCCTCCATGACCTTATGACAATCAGTACTTCTGGGTTTAGGGTTTAGGGGATAACTCCTGAGTTAAAAGGTACTTACCCAGCACCGCAGACCTTTGGGAATTAGGGTACTCCTGGTTTAGGGTTTAGGGTTTAGGGTTTTCTAATGAAGTCATTTAGGATTTAAGGCATCCACCCGTAGTTTCGGTCCTTATATACATATTTATACCATTGTCCAGAGGACACGATCAGTTGCCAACTGAGACATCAGAGTCCAGCTGCACCAACAACCTCAACAGGCCGTCTTTATGCGCATGCTTGCCTCTGGGTACAAAAAGCAAAGGTCCACCAGGTTTAGGTTGTAGGGTTTAGGGCCTAGCTAAGACATCAAAGTCCATGTAATTTTCGCCCAGCTCGAGATATCTTGCCCTTGCAGCCAGCAGGCAAGCTCGCAAGTGAGCTGTGCTGACTCGTGGCCAGCAAAGTGAACCTCATAACATCAAGGGCCTGATAGGCATAGGCAAGTTGCCCTCAGCGTCCTAAACCCTAAGCCCTCTGAACTGCTTCAAGGACTTCCTTGCGCAACGGTTTCTGCGCTCCATGTGGCATGAATCAGCACTCACATCGTACAGATGGAAGATGCATGGAGCCGTATCTCACAAAGAGTAAGCACCATGCGTGCCTGAATTCGGATGGAAACTAACTTCCTTTGCTGCTGTAATCCACAGAGCGTAAGCTGGCCCAGATCATGTTGTATGATCGCTGGCAGAGCGCTGAACACTCCAAGGGCTGCAATGCCCATGTTAAGAGTTCGAGGTTTAGTCAGATTTGGGTGTGAACCCTAAACCCTAAACCCTATCATATTACCTAAACCCTGAAATCGGCTTCTTGAGTTGTTGAGATCTCAAATCCTACTGCTGGAGAGACCGAAGCAACCTGATGATACAGCTTGACGGAAGTTCTCGAGGACAAAAACGTTAGCAACCACGGAGGATATTTAGGGTTTAGGGTGTAGGGTTTAGGGTTTAGGGTTTGGGGCATTTCCTGAGCCCTTAAGCCTTCAAACCATGTGGAGATTTTGGTTACTCCAACCTCACATTAGGACCCTATAGCAATAGCACTACTACAATAATATCTGTTAATATTATCATATGGTAGTTGTTCAAAATACCTGCCCCCAAAATGTCCACACAGCTACAAGGAAGTGAGCTGCCAATGCTACCGCCCTTGAAAGAACCTTTAGAATAACCCCCCCCATATCATAACCCTAAACCCCATAACCCTACACCCTAGAAGCAGAACCCTAGAACCGTACATCCTAAACTAAAGGCTCAGTTGGGGGCCTTTGTGGTGTTCAGCACTCTGCTGGCTGCCTCATGCTCTGGCTTATCAACAAGCTTGCCCGACGGGCTCAGACTTTCACGACCATCCCGACAACGACGGTGATATCATCCATCTTTCCGCCCAAGTGCCTTAGCTTGCTGCTTGTTATGTATATATATATATATGTCAAGGGATATATCATATCGGGATTATATTAGGGGTTATATGCCCAATTGCCTTAGCTTACTGGTTGTGGCTTGGTGGACATCATCAGGGAGAATGAGAAGCTTAAAAAAGGTTCTCCACCTCTTTCAAAACACTCTAAACACTTGCTCCGAATATTGAAAATTGGCGTGCCCCATAATTTCCTAGATGGCCTGGCTACATCTGGTAGTTTCCCAAAACAGTGGATCCCAATATAGACACCAAAATCCAACCAACCCTCAAGAACAGGGCCCCCCAAAAGGGGTCCTAATTCTGGGGAGAGCCTGATCTCTAAGAACCACTATGTAATCCTAGCTTTCATTTCATGTCCCATTTTTCTTGCATTTGATTCTCCGGTATGGATATTTTCAAACCTTCAGGGTTTAGGATTTGAGGTTCGGGATTTGGGGTTTAGGGTTCAGGGCTTAGTATTTAGGGTTGAGGGTTTCACGGGCAGCTTTAAGTGGGTTCAACTATCGATGACTACTGCTTCTTTTGGGAGAATTTGGTGCGTATGAATATTCAAGACTCGTCGCTGCGTGTTATCACTGCTGAACCCTAAACCCTAAACCCACGCTCCACTGGATGCCTAACAGACATGGCTGGGGTCGAATACTTTACCACCATGGGCTGTTAGACCTTAAGGGTACCTTAATCTACCCTTAGGGTCGAATAGCCCATAGTGGTTACACGGAGATTAGGTTTTGGGGAGCCGTAAACCCTACTTGGAGGCCCATGGGACTTTGTAACTACTTATAACTGGGATTATAACCCTACTTAATTGGGGTAACCCCTATAAGCCCATTCAGGGGGATTCTAAGTAGGTTTATAACCCCAAGTTATAAATGATTACTAAGTTTCATGGGCCTCTAAGTAAACCGCGTTCAGGCATGAGCAGGAAGGAAGATCATGGCAGAGGCATATACCCAAAGCCATATACTATCTACTTAGGGAAGACTGTACACCTAATAGGTTTCCCCAACCCACTTGGGACTACGCATTGAACTTAGGGGGCCCAAAAAACAACTCTATGCGGCTCATGGTTTAGGTATATACTTCTTTTTCCAGGGGCTCCAAAAAACGGGTCCGGAATTCTCGGAAAGCACTAATCTCTGTTGCAACATTTATGGTATAAAACTATGAACCTACATATCCCTATGTACCCCAATATTTCCCCTATAACCCCCCCGAAAAAGTATCCCTTGTGCACACCAAATACTCTGGCTCAGCGCCCTAAACCCTCATGTAGGTCCCTGATTAAGGGATAATGGAAAAGAAATCGGAAACTACTATGTAAGGTTAAGGGTTCAGGCTTTAGGGTTTGGGTGTTATGTAGACCCCTGATTAATAAACCCCCTCCCCTCAATAGGAATTATGATAGGGATCCTAATATTCAGGCCATCAGAAGGAGAGATTATAAACCAGGGGTCTGCAGAAAACCCTAAAAATCAAGCCATTAAACCCTAAACCCTAAACCCCTTAACCCTAAACCCTCAACCCCTGATCTTCGGGCTAAGAGGCTGTAGCCCGGCGCTGCGCGCGCAGTGACCGAAGGGGGTCTTAGCCGAGCTGTCCTGCGGCAACTCCACAATACGATTTGTACATGTATGTATATGCACCTGCACATATATATATATATGTGTATACATATGTCTTTGTATATGTCATTTGTGTGAACACCTCCTGATACGAAGTAGTACATTCAAGAGGCCGAGGCCATTCAACCATTAGTTTAGTGCATCTAGTTTGTCAGTCTTCTTTTCAGAATCGAGTTCCTACGTAGTTGTTGGCCCCCCAAAACCCCGATTCTCACCGGATGTGCTTTTGTTTCGATCGGTCTTCAGCTGTTGTAGTCTCAGTTACAATTTCCCCTAAACCCTAAACCCTAAACCCCTAAACCCTAAACCTCTAAACCCGCCTTGTGGCACATGAAGGTCCTGCAGCACACGGCGTCCAGAGGCAATACTTGAACATACATGGGCGCGGTTTAGGGTTTAGGGTTAGCCATAGTGAACCTGAAACGCTGAAATAGCATGTTTTTCATAAGTAAGAGGCAATGCGGACCCATGATTAACAACCCCCTCCGTTTAAGGGCCTTAATATTAGGATGCCTATAACAGTCCCTATGAAAGGGAGGGGGTTTTATTAATCAGGGGTCTACATTATTCTACGTGTAGTTCAACTTTCAGGGGCTCCCCGCCTACCCTCTCCTGTGCTACCCACTTACGTTGCCCCTTGACCAGCATTACTTTAGGATGATTAGGGCTAATGAAGCAGGAACTTCTAACCACACAAAACCCTAGACTCCCAATCCTACACGAAACCCTAAGCTCTGAACCTCCTTACCCAATGCACTTTCCCCTCAGATATTACTTGGAGGGTCTCATTTGGGACTTGATACAAGGGTACTGATGGAGATGACTGGACTCATTATATGTCTTGTAGGGACTATGCGTATACTTACTGCGTCCTCCCAAACCCTAAACTCTAAATGATCTAGCAGTTTCCACTGCTTGTTCCATTATTACTGGGTTCTCAGTAGCATACTTACTAAGTCCCCTGACCCTAAACCCGAAACCCTAAGCTTTAGACCCTCAGCCCTAAACCCAAAACACCAAACCCAAAACCCTAAATGCTAAAACCCTCAACCCTAAGCCCTGAGCCCAAAGCCCTAAACCCTGAAATCTAAACCCCAAAACACTGAATCCCCCTGACTCTGAAAGTAGCTTTGGGATTTCACTCCTGTGAACGCACGCGTGCGGCTTCAGCGAAAGCGTGGGCCAACCTGTAGGGTTTAGAGTATTTATGGTTCAGGGTTTAGGGT
>CAJNIZ010046456.1:0-10274 GCA_905231905.1 Symbiodinium pilosum | reverse complement strand
TGTTAAGGGCCCCTTAATAAGGCTAGTATTGACAGTAGCTCAGATGACTAAAGGCCCAAGGCATCCGGTCCAGGGCTCGGGGTCTGACGACTAGGGCTTTGGGATTTGGCGTTTAAACTTTAGGGATTAGGGTTTAGGGATTAGGGTTTAGGGTTTAGGGATTAGGGTTTAGGGTTTAGGGATTAGGGTTTAGGGTTTAGGGATTACTGTAGGGTTTAGGGCCCTGGCGTTCAGGGGAAAAATGGAGCAATGAATGGCTAGAGTATTCCCAGACATTTTCCTGCAGAGCCTAATGTACGAATGAAGTCCGTCGCAATCAGGGGTTTAGGGTTTGCTTGTGTCTCATGGACAGGGGCCCTGCACCCTAAACCCTAGACCCTCAATCCTAAACCCTGCAATCCGTTGGAAGCTCCACAAGTCCTCAAAACCTGCAAGCAGTCTCCCGAAGCTAGCGGTAGCATAGGAGCCTGGCTACTCACCACGATTCCCCCGTCGTATTCTTGTCGGATGATGATTCAACCTTTCCTGTTCTAAGTTGCCGGGCACCACCCCCAAAACCCCTGTAGACCCTAAACCCTGAACCCGAAATCTGGCTTTACATCTCATTTCCTATGCCTCTGAAAAATGTCATATCATGACAACCCTAAAACACCTACCCCAAACCCTTTGACAATCCAGAGAAGTGGCCCTCAATGACAAGCAGGCTGTAACGGGCTGTTCTGCAGATGGGGATCGGGAAGACCGTGCGGGGCTGTTTTAACTAACTCCACTAATATTTCAGTGAGAGCACCGGGATCAAGACTTGTTTGCTCATGGTGTTTGAGATGCTGTAAACCATGAATCCACAGACCCTTTTGGAGATTTCTCATAATCGCGGGCCCTTAAGGATCCTGAAAGCTCATCAAGCACAAACCTGCCACACTCCTCACCGCGAAACAAAAGCATCTTTCGCGCAGAAGCGAAAGCTGGTCGCACCTGGAAGTGCCATGTGCGCATTTTCTTGCGGTTTAGGCGCGTTGCGGTCGCTTAATGCCTTTTTACCTCCCGGCCCCCGTTGCAACATGCGACGTGAGACGGCTTTTTCTCTTGGCCTTGCTGCAAAAGCAGTCTTGTTCATCTCCTGCTTTGTTTTTAGCCGTTTGCGTCAGCAGGCAGGGATGATAAGGGTCCCCACTGAGTTCTCAAAAAGGCCTGCTTCGAAAAAAATCCCATAACAGCTTGAAAAGTTTTCTGTAGCCATTGTAAAGCCCCAATATACTGTAGGCACACTCGATTCTAAGGAGCCTCTCAGAAGGGGACCGCTGCTATTTGGAAACCCTAAACTCTAAACCCTATATATCCCCACATGATCCCTGCATATCTCCATATAACCCCTGTTCCCTATGCCTATATCCCTTCTCGAGCCCTGCATAGCTCTTGCATAGCCTTCTAAGGTTCGGGCCATCGCCCTTGTATTCGAAGTCGCCTAGCCCGCGACTCACCTCAACAGGCCGGCTAGCTGTGAAACTTAAGGTAAGCTACCATAATATGGCTACATAATACACAACGTGGCTCCCTGATCATGTAACTTCATTCAAGTCCCAACAGCGACCTAGCATGGCAACATCACAAGCAAGCTTGGAGCGCAAAGCTAGCTGACGGCTTGTTTCATGGCTCCCCTTGCGGCCTTCCTGTTTGCAACTGCGACAGGAGGATTGCGGGCACCGTGAAAAAGAAGCACGAAGACCAAAGAGACCAGAAACGATTCCAAGTCCATATCATTTATCGCTACTTATCTGTGCCTGTTCTAGTATCTGGGGACGCCAGCCCCAAACCGTACAGTCCCCTTAAGTAGCTAGAATATGGCTTTGGTATGTTATAATAAGATCCCCATACACGCCATATTCTATCTACTTAAGGGGGACTATAATCTTCATGAAGCCCTTCTTGCCTGGTGCATCTTGACAGCACAATATCTCACATACACTGAGCTATTACCTGTTTCTCTGATGCCCTATATTGGAAACTACTATGTGGTGGTTCCCTAAATACGGGGACCCCTAATTTTTGGAAACCCTAAACCCTAAACCATATACAGCCCTATAGAACCCCTATATATCCCTCCCTATGCATCCCCGTTAACGGTAGCCGTAACTTAGTTAACTTTTCCAGGACCTTGAGCCCCTGAACCTTGGTCGAAGGCCCCATGAGCCTCCAAGCTACAGGTACAACAAGACTTGGAACCTGAAACTTTATGGTTCAGGGTTTAGGGCGTAGGGTTCATAATTGAAAGCCCTACCCCTAAACCCTAAACCCTAAACCCTACACCCTACACCTAAACCCCTAAGTCTAAAACTTCACCCCGCCCACCCCGGGCCCCTCGAGGAGCAAATCCAAGCCCGTGACGGCCAGGCTGCCGTCCAATCGTGGTGGGTCCTACACAGGGTATATAGGAGTTATATAGGGGATATAGGGAATATATTGGGGTTATATTGGGATAATGGAAAAGAAAATGGAGACTACCATAATATCTAGGGGGAATAAGGGAATATATTCAACAAGATGATGGCAAATTGCACTCTCCCCAATCAGACATGGAAGGGACGATGTAGCGGATGTATGGAGCTTGAGGTTTTTTGATTCGAGATTAGGGTGGAGGACACGTGCAATCTATAAAGAGGTCTTAGAAAGAATACTGTCCTTAAGAAATTAGGGGCGCTACCGACCATAATCTTGGCAGGTGTCCCTACAAACCCATTGGATTCTCCCTTGTTGGGGACAATACCCCTGAACTAGTGCTGCTCAGGGCCCAAACTCTGAACCCCAAACCCTCTGCTTTGAGGGACAACTGCTTGGGTGAAAAGGGATAAAATTTGAGGTCGACCTCAGGGTTTCTTGTTCAAGCCTCACTATGAAGCCCCTCGCCCCAGCTATTCGCCAGCAGTTGAGTGGGGACTATAACGGGACTCTTACAAGGGTTCCTAAGGGGGATACTAGGAGTTTTCACTATAGTTCACATGGATCTCTAGGGCCCTTTAAAGTCGATCTTAGATCTGGAACACAACTTTAACCGTGCGCAGTCCTTTTCTCTGGCAGTTTGAAGACTTACCAAGGGGCACACAGGCTAAAAGTCGTGTGAGGTCAGGGTTCTGGGACCTTAACAAAACAAGCGACCACCCATCTAAAGAAACCGGCATTTCTGGCAAGAGTGTTTTGGCAACCCCAACCACTAATGAGGGTCTTATGTCAGTCATTTGATGGCTATCAGGTCCCAAATTTGGGGCGAAGACAACCAAAACTCGCTTATCAGCTGACCGCATTTGATTTCAAGATTTTTCCCATTTGATTCTCAATGAGCGGCAAGCAGAATCCCCTAATTAATAAAACCTTCAACAGGGTTTAGGGTTCAGGGTACTCTTTCTCTAATGACCCTATATTTTAGGACCTAAACAATGGCATTTAGGGTTCTCGCGCGATATCCCCAATGATGGAGAATCACAGGGGTTTGTAGGAAGGATGGCGAAGATTATGCCTCAGACAGACCTAAAAACGACCTCAGGATTTATAGTCCCCCTTAAGTAGTTAGAATATGGCTTCGGGTATACTATAACAAGATCCCCATATTCCCCATATTCTATCTACTTAAGGGGGACTATAGGGTTTAGGGTTTTCTCGTAGATATGTAGGCCCTTGTAGCACCCCTCCACCCGGAACCGACCTGCCCCTGCAGAGCCTGGAATGAATATCTTGTCTTCTTCTTCTTCAGCAAAGAAATTACAGCAGGGCCTATATAACCACCCCTTGAATGAGTTTAGACTATAGCTCATGTGAGCTATAGTCTAAACTCCTAGCATCCCCCTTGATAACCCCTATAGTAATCCCCGATATAATCCCCTATATAACCCCCTTGAATGAGTTTAGACTATAGCTCGTGCGAACTTGAGGGAGAGCAGAAAACCTCCAGACACCTTGCAGGATGTTAAGCTTCAGGGCTTAGGCTTCAGGGCTACTATTAAACATGCACCCCTGCCATAACATCAAACATGTCTCCCAATATGAGATCTCTTATGGGGAAAAGATTCATATTCGGTATGAGGGAAGCTTAAATATCAGTATGGGTTACTGGGGAATGTGACGCACAACTGGCCTGTCCGCCTTCCACATCCCACAAAATAGCTGGTGCGCTACAAACCACACTGTGTTTAGCTCTTTTAAGAGGTACGAAAAGTTGCAAGTTTGCATATTAGTAGCAGTACCTCTGATGTTTGGCCTGGATACATCCTCTACCAATTCCATGATGTGTATCTGAACACACAGATATACATGCGCAGATGTATATGTATATATCTGTATATGGCAGTTTCCCGAAATAGGAGCACCCCAATCTAGACCCTAGAACACCCCATTCATCGTTATGGGGACCCTCAAAAAGGGACGACACCAGCCCTTGTGCTGACTCTATCAGCCATCCACGCCTCCACTGCTGCAGGATCGTTCATATTGATACCTTGCTGACTTGCCGCTGCTGCGTATCCTGTCTCCTCCTCGATGGGCACCGGTGTGAAAAGCGGCCGGTTGTTCTGCGTTGTCTCTGCCGCTGCCGTGGTCGCGCCCCGGTCAGATGAGCAAATCTGCGAATGTTGGAGAGCGATGAGAGAACCATTTAGCCCAATCACGCACCTCTTTTCTTGCAGAAGATAACTCCGAATCCTCGAAGTAATCTCCGGTGTGCTTCAGCATGCACCACCTCTCACGCCACATATACGTCAGAACAAAAGTGGATGTACAAAGCACTATCTCTCCAGCACAGCATGTTGTCCAGGTTGGAACCTTAGCCTGATTTCGGAAATATCTACCCCTATATCTGCCATGTAACTCTAAAGGTCCCAAGAAGCCCCTACACCTGAGCCTTTGATGTAGAAGCCTGGATAAACACCAACATACTTTGGGTACCGCCCCCACAATGTAACCGTCTATACTAGGGGTCATATTAAAGACTATATACAGCCATACTAATAGTATCCAACTGTTACAGAGTAGGGGCAGCACGGACAATATATTTTTGAGCTCTATTTGAGGTACCCCATACAATAGTCTTACAACCCATCTAGAACAATAATATTGGTAATGTTCCATGCAAACCCCTGCATATACCCAATGTCCATGTCATGTTCTATGCTCTTTTCCATGTGATTCTCAATTCTCCATCATTGCAGGATAATATCCAAAACCTTAAGCCCCAAACCCTAAAACCAAAATCCTAGACCTTAATCCTAAACATTAAACCCTATTAGACACCCTAAGTCATTTAACAATCCACTGCTTGTCTACTAAACCCTAAACCCTAAGCCCTAAAAGAAGCCCTAAATCATTTAGCAATCCACTGCTTGTCTCTTTAGCATCCCAGTTTGTATCTCTGTCCGTGATCTTTCCCATTTGAGGTTCCATAAATTTCTGGACCATGCCAGCGGCAATTATGTCCCTAACCCCTCTATCCTCAACCCTAAAATACAAAAAAATCGGCTTTGACCCTGAGGCCTCCATTGTGACGGAGCCCCCAGCAGCCTCGATACGAAACTTCTCCGTGGGATGGTCCGGCCTTGAACAGGGCTTAGGGTGGAGGAGTCTTGGGTTTACGGGTTTGAGGTTTAGGTCTTAGAGTTTAGTGGTTTACAATTTCGCATTTAGGTGCTAGGGTTTAAGATTTAGGGTTTAGGTGTTAGGGCTTAGGTGTTTTGGTTTAGGGTTGCGGGCTTTCAGGGCTTTGGTCTTGGGGTTTAGGGGCTAAGGCGCCAGCGTGTAGGGTCTTAGTGATTAGGGATCAGGTCCGGTGTTCGTATTTAGGGTTCAGGCGTCAGGGTTTAGATTTCCGACGACACATACGGCGCGCATCGGGAAAAAGGCGTCCTAATTTCTACGCCCTGGAGCTCAAACCCTGAACCCCCACATCCCTAAACCCCTGAAATCCTACTTCCTAAGCCCTAAACCCTGAACTGCAGATCCAAGGCGCCTAACAGGAGATCAGGGAATTACTTCATCGAAGGCCTACAGAAGGAAGCATTTTGCGCTCCCGAAATATTCCTCCTGACTCAGGTCTCTACATTCATGACTACTGTGTCTTCCCTACAAAGCACTAAGGATTATGAACCCTAAACCCGAAACCCTAAACCTTGCAAGGACTACTGCATGTTCCCTACTGAGAGCTGCATAAAAGTTTGACTTCACAGGATGTACTGCTTGACCTTTCTAGGCTTGCAGACCAAAACCCTTACCGGGGGGTTGGGGAATAAGGGCATATACTATAGGGTTTAGGGTTTATATGGTTTAGCATTAGTAGGGAACAAGGGAATATATGGGTGGTATATAGGGATAGTGGCAAAAAAAGAAGCGACCACGTTACAACGGTGTATATTTTGGGGTTCTAGTAGGGAAAAAGTGAGTATATCATAAGGTTTATCTAAGGGTTCTATACCTTATTCCCTAGTAAACGAACCACCAGCAAGAAACAATGCAAGAAACTTGACTTCTGCTTTGGGGTGTCGAGGCATATGCATCGCCTGATTGGTTTCGGCCGTGTAGGGCATTCAGCCCTCAACCTTCGACCCTAAACCCTGAAACCCTAAACCCTGAAAACCTAAACCCTGAAACCTAAACCGCGTTTCAGGGTTTGGGTTGTCAGCGCTTGTGTCCGGAGGATTTTTCTCCGGCCCAGTTGCTAGTGCTACTCCCAGAGGAGCTTCTCTTACTGCTGGTTAGGGCATCAGAGAATATAATCCCGATGTACTCCCTGTATAATGTATTGCCATATTCCCTACTGACCCTAAACCCTAACAAATGTACGGGCAAGCGAAACTCCCAACATACCCTTCAAGCCGGGTGCCTATGGAGTAGGGTTCTGGGCCGTAAATAACATGAGCTATTTGGGGCTCAGGAACAATCATCCAAGATGTGAGTAACTGCGCATTGGCAAAGGACGTGAGGCCCGAAAAAGTGCTAGCAAAAATTCCCAAGCTAGAGATTTCGCTGGGGGGTCCAAACAGAATCTGCCACTGCTTCTGGAGAGAAACTACCTCTACAGAACACGTACAAATGCTAGCCTCTCTGAGGAACCCTTCCTGCACTAAAAAATATGGTTAAGAGCTGCTGAACCTAGCTTCCAAGTGCAATAGAGTAGAAATAGTCATAGTAACGTTCTGAACAACAAGAGTAATAGTCTTAGCAAGAAGTGGTATATTCCCAGAATAGGAGGACCCCAATATACACCCAAAAATACTACAGTCCTTATTATGGGGAGCCGCGAAAAGGTAGCCCTAATTTTGGGTAACCTTCAAGTAGCGCAAGCAAACGTACCCTGGAAGATGTCCACAGCATACTTCAGCCGTTGTCCCCCTTCGAGAATGGCGGTTGTCTCCTAGGAATGCACGGCTGCCCTCCAAGGCTATATTGCTACCCATACGAAGCTTGAGGAAGAGCCATTTGGAAGGATGGAAGTAAACAAGCCAGAAAGGGGCAGAGGAAGAGCAATTCCGAATTTAGCTTCTGTGGCTAAGGATGCGGCTTGTGATCCACAGTCTCCATGACCAAGGGAAACCTCAGAGACAGTCGCGACTTGGAGGTACATGGGGTTCAGCGCTTTGCCATCTCGGAAGCTGTTAGGATTTATGGCTTAGGCTTAGGGCTGTGCGCTTTAAGATTTAAGAGACTGCGGCTTGAAGTTTTGGAGCCTCCGTTGCTGCGGTCAGTGGTGCTTGGCGGTTTGCGGTGACGATGGCTAGAAGTACTACATACACAGACATAACTAAACCCGAACTTGGGATGACATTTGTTTCCAACCCTGATCATGAATTACCCTAAACCCTAAGCCCTAAATCCTAAACCCTAATCATGAATTTCCATTCACCTGATTGTAGCCGCGAGACTCCCTTGACATGCTGCTGCAACCTGTAAAAAACAGGTAGAAAATCCCTATAGTCCCTATAGTTTCCACCTTATTCTCCATTCTCACAACATGTGATGTAACCCCAACATAGCTCTACATATCCGTATAATCCCTATAGTTTCCATTTTCTATTATCCCAGTATAACCCCAATATACCATAGTAGTTTCCATACTATTTCCGCTATCCCTATAAAACCCAATATAACCCCTACTGCTCTTTTTTCGAAGTCGGTGAAGCTCTCTCTCAGGGACCCCAGGAGTAGACTTATACGCACACACGTATATATATATATATGTCGATGTATGTAGATATAGATATACATATATATATATAAAGGAGATAAATACATACATATATTTCTAATTATATGCTTAATTATTCATCTTTCTGAATTTCTTTGTATGCATGTATACATAAATGTATGTGTATATATATATATATACAGATATGGAAGAGAGAGATTATGGGGATCTGCTCGGGATTGCATAGGGGACATGTTCAAAAGAGGCAGGTGACCCAGGTGAGCTAGCAGAGAGAGCATCAGAGCTAGGCCTCTTTGGCATTTAGGCTTTAGGGTCTGGGGTTTAGAGTTTAGGGTTTAGGGACCCTAAACCCCGAACCCTAGTTCAGGGTTAGGGTTTAGGGTTCAGGGTTCGAAGATGTTCAAAACGAGCTGAAGGTCTTTCTCGAGGCGTGAGTCTATGCAGGCCCGAGATTGTACCTGGTAGTTTCCCAAAAAAGGGGGGCCCTAACATAAACCCCAAAATAGTATAGTCCTGATTTTAGGAATCCTTGAAATGTACCCCTAATTTTGGGAAACCGAACCTGAGGTTTCAAGAAGACGTTGGCTGGTCGAGTCCCCTCCGAGAAGATTGATTTCTGGGAACACATGGGGCCATGCAACAACACTCTTACTCGATCAGTACTATTCCGACTACAGTATCGCCCTTAGCAACCCCTATAGTACTTCGCTATATAACCCCCTCTATAACTGCTTAAACTATAGCCCATGACTATCTGCAACACCAGCAATACCGTGAGTGTGGCCCAGCCTGTCCTGCTTGCCTGTGTGTCAGAAGGCAAGCAGACAGTACTAGGGTTTTGGGTTCGGGATTTAAGGTTCAGGGTTTAGGGTTCAGGGTATCGGGTTCAGAATTTAGGGTTCAGGGTCCCTTACCCGGAACAGGCACAAAGGATTCGAATTTACCCTAAGCCACAAACACTGCACCTCACACCGTGTGTATATATGTATATATATATAGAAATGCATATATATATATATGAGCTATCGTCTAAACTCCTTAAAGGGGGCTATATAGAGGATTATACCGGCGAGTACTTATCATTGGGGATATTAAGGGCGATGTTAGGCGTGTTCACTACTCATATACGCGCATTCATTACATCACTAGCCCAGGTCAGCTTCACAGATTAGGGTGAGATTTGAGGCCTAGCCCGTTCATGAACATTGACTTTGCTGGTTTCCTCCGAAACCACGACAGAATCCGAAAAACTTATGCTGTGCTTCAAAACATGGCCAAAACTCAAGAAAAAGGAGATGTACGCCATTATGCCATGAGTACAGATGGGGACGCACGGAATGTGCCCTCAAAGTCTGAACACTAATCCCTAATCTAGGGCACTCTCTTTTCTTTTCCTGCCCGTCTCTGTCCGATCACTTCTCCGGCGGAAATTTGCGCATGGCTGCATACCTCAAGATCCCCCCGCGAAGGTGTTGACAAAGGAGACTCAAGGGTAATTGCAGCTGGGGCTAGAAGTATCCTAACTTGGCTCGTACAAGCTTATAAAGATTGTCATGCTGAACTTTACCTCTGTTGTAACTCCGCAGAACAATGAGGGCTCCATAGCAAAGCTAGCATCATCATCGGCTATAGGATGATACGGTTTGCGGCTTCAATAGGTTCAAATCATTGGAAACTGTAGACTCGCTGTACTCTACACGATTTGCCTCAACAAGACACCGCAGAATCAAACCAGTTATGCCTTTCATGTTTCGTATTGTTTCATTGACATGACGGAAAGCGTTTGAGCTTCCCTCTTCGCCCTTTTGAAATCCGGCTCTCTCTCTTCTCATCCATCTCAGGTAAAATCCCAATGCGCCTTACACAGGGCCCTGTCCACCCAAACCCACATACCCTAAACCCCGAAGACCTAAATGTTCTAAGGCATGTGCATATACATGTATATATATATATATACATATGAGCCATTGTCAAAACTCCTAGTATCCCCCTTAATAAGCCCTATAGTAGTCCCCTATATAATCCCCTATATAACCACCCATTAAGGAGTTTAGACTATAGCTCACATGTGTGCGGAACGGTTTTTTGCATG
>CAJNIZ010046455.1:26041-39322 GCA_905231905.1 Symbiodinium pilosum | reverse complement strand
GAATAGTAACAATAGTAATAGTAATGATAAGAATAAGAGCAGTTTGCGGTTGCGGAGTCGCTTCAAAGCTCCCAGCGCTGAGCATCAACTGATTGCCTGATTGAAGGGACTTTGATGGGAACATAATAGGAATGGACCAGGGTCCTTACATTCTGTTAAATGCCTACTGTATTCTTGGGGTTCCTGCTTTGGGGTTCCCATTAAAGTCCCTGTACTGATTGCCGGCCAGGCAGCCGATCCAAGAAATCCAAATCACCGAAGCTCTTTGGCCCACTCTCCTCCGAAAGTTGACCGAGCATCGGAAAAACGATCCCTGAGGAAATAACCCCTATATAATCCCAGTTTCCATTTCATTTTCCATTTTCTTTTCCATTTGATTCTCCATTATTGGGGTAATATTGGGTACCATAGTATCCCCAAGTCCTAAAAAACAAGTTATGGGAGCGAGCCACTCTCCGACCCCCAACAAGGCATGAGTCAAGCCTAGTCTAGCTCTTCACGAGACTTTGCTCCACTGTCAACAAGGAACTGCAGACAGCTATCTCAACTCAAGCGGGCCCTCGCCTTCGATCGCTTGCTGATCTTGACAGCTACTTGCGTACCACCCGATGCCATCGTTGCGACGTAGACCGTTCCTGCCAAAGCTGAACTAGCGTGCATTACGCAGCTGAAGCAGACAATGGCGAAGGACCAGACGCTGCTGAGCATTGGCCGCTTCGCTGACAGCTTTTCTGCAGACAAGTGGCCAAACGATCCACGCCCAACAGTTTCCTCAAACAGGTCGGGACAGGATTGATTATTAAAGTACATTATGGCATGTTATGGTATATTAGGGTATATTGTAGTCTATTATCCTCAGAATAGCTTCCATTTTCTTTTCCATTATCCCTATATGATCCCTTTTTACTGCTTTTGTAACCCCATAAAGCCCTGAACCATGAACCCCCATCCTATAGGATTGATGTGCCAAATGTGCTGTGCCAGAGGAAACCAAGATGCTCCGAGCTTCAGGGTGTCCTTGACCTTGTCGTCGTCCACTACCTTGCAACGGCCACCGTGCTGAACGATCGGCAACAAAGGACAACATGGCGACTCATCACAGTCCGATCCAGCTGTACCCCCAACACCGTAGAGGCCTCTTGCATTGGACCCCCCAAAGAAGGATTCATATTACTGCGCGGTTCGCACTGCCATCGCCAACGCATTCAGTGACGCTCTCAGGCCACCACCTGTAACAAACCCTGAGCCGGCCCTGCCATGGCGGTGAGAAGGACTGCCACAACCATTGCCCCGCCATCACAGATGCTCTCGCCACCTTACAGCAAGCGTTCAGTTTGTACACACGCGCGCACACACACATCACATGCTGCGCGAAATCTGGGACAGCTGCAGTCATTGATGAATCCACCATAGCAGGGCGTGCTCTTCCTTGGTTTTATAAATTTGAAAGGTCGTTTTGAAAAGCCTCGTGGTTGGGGTAGGTAATGGTGGCTTTACAGTTGGCCTCGGCTGCTGAAAAGCCCAACATGGAAAACAAATGAAGGCCGAGCTGCATGCTAGCTGTGGCCCGAGCACCTTCTTGGGCAGCCGCAGCTATAGCATCCCAGGGCACAAGAATGTCCACCTCATCGTTCCATAGCATCGAAGTCCGCAAATACATGTGGGTTTCCAAAAACTACTTTCAGGGAGGCCCTATATTAATCAAGTATATTTCAGGCTGATAGCATATTGGTGTCTATATTGCAGCCCTCTTTTTCTGGAAGCACCCACATGATCCGACATGAATAAGGTCTGAAGCAAGAAGTTTCAAAATTAAGGCCCTGCCTCGTCAGACACCATGTCCGTCTCCTCCTCTTCCTTATTGGCTTCATAATTCTACTTGGAGGCCCATTGAACTTAGCAACTACTTATAATTGGGCTTATAACCCTAGTTATAGTCCCCCTAAAAGGGCTTATAGGGGTTACCCCAATTATAAGTAGGGTTATAAGCCAAATTATAAGTAGTTACTAAGTCCCATGGGCCTTCAAGTAGAGCACGCTCACTAGATGCTTGGGGCGAGAACAAAGGAAAAAATGGCCTTTGGCATAAAGCCACGGCTCCACTTCACTGCCGACGCTGGTTTGCCGGCCTGAGCAACTTTGTGAGAATTGTAATAATTGCAATAGTAGTAACATACATTAATTGTAGAAAGAAGGATCGTAAGAAAATTACGGCTCTCCGGTCAGAAAATAGCCAGTGCTGCAAAAGATGCTATATAACCCGTATAATCCATGTAGTTTTCATGTTATTTTCCATTATCCCATTCATTCCCCAATATATGCAGCTGCGCGGCCCCAGGATGCCAAAGAGTGGCTCCAGTCACTTTCATCATCATCTTCGTCCAGTGGAAGCAGGAGCTCCCCACCTGATTCCAGGGACTTTAGGAGGGACCCATTAGGGTTTAGGGTTTAGGGTATCCCATTGCCATATATAACCCCTATATAGTCATTATATAGCCCCTATATTCCTAGGTTGTTTCCATATTAGCCTCCAGAAGCTTCAAGGGTCCCTGTTGGGGATCCTCCTACAGTCTTTAGACTGATGGGAAAGCAGAACTTTATGGAAACCAACCAATCCCATTCCCGTAAACATGCAACCCCCCAAACCCATAAACAGCATAATTTCAAAATAATGGCAACGGGAATATACATATATACATATATTATGTATCATGAGGGGATGGGGGCTTTAATCACCATGGGGTGGGATTATGCGCCCATCACGGTAGCCTTCGGCACCATCAGTCGGCCGCTTGACTGCCTCGCCCATTACGTGTAGAGCTGGCACCAATGCGTCCAGAAAGGTGCCTGAAGAACCGTAAGCCCTAAACCTTGGGTACTGCTCCCACCCAGTAACAGTCTATATGGGGGGGTCCTATTAAGGGCTATATATAACCATATTATATATATTATCCAACTGTTACCGAGGGGGGGGAGTACCCAACCTAAACCCTAAACTCTAAACCCCTAGTTGCATGCGGCACATTGACGGAAGCAGCTTTGCAACTTCCGAGAGGTCCCATCCCGGATTATATAGGGATAATGGAAAATAAAATGGAAACTACTACAGTATAATAGGGTCATATGGGGTTTATATAGGGATTATGGAAACGAAAATGGAAACCACTATAATGAGTTATATAGGGATTAGTCACAGTTAGCAATCAGAAATGACAACGCTTCCGGCTCTCACTGTGTCGTGCTTGTCTGCCGAAAATGCGGCTGATCTCAGCGAGGGCACGCTTTCCTTCTGAGCACTCGCCAACTTCTTCCACCTCACCAAGGGTACAAACATGGACAGGGCAACTGCAGCATCACCACCCCATGTTCTTGTGCCTCCCTCTCGGCAGCGCAGAAAGCATCGTAGACATCAGCTGCATTCCAGCCCATGTGGTTCAAGCAGCGCTTTCTATTCCTGCGTCATCTCAAATATCTCATGTCACAGAGCACACGGGCAGTTTTGGCACAGGCAAAGGTCCTGCGCGCTTTGGCTTTCTTTTGCTGCTTGGCACGGCGGTGTGACAAGAAGCGGCCGGCTCTGCCAAAAAAGACCGACATCAAAGCCTTGCAGAATCGTCAAATGGGGGTTTCCCAAAATTAAGGGTATAATTTTGGGGGGTCCCTATAATATAAGGATTATAGTGTTTTGGGGTATTGGGGTCCCGCTATTTAGGGAAACTATCAAATGGCATTTCATGACACAGTGGCTTAGGAAACATATCATGTCGAGTAGCTGAAAGCGTTCCGTCAACGCCCCGCATAATGTCTGCCAGCCGCAGGAACAGCAAAGCTGGACGAGCCTTGCTTGCCGCTCAGGCAGTGTGAGGCAAGTCTGCAATAGCACACTATGGTAGTATTAGGGTTATATTGGGGATGTACTGGGATAATGGAAAATGAGATGGAACTACAGGGATTATAGGGGTTATATAGCATCTTTTGCTGCAACAGCAAGGACTGAACGTGCAAAAACCAGACGAGGGGCCATGGGAAGGTGGCCGTCAGCCAAGGCACCCAAGATCAACCTCATTCTGAGACTGCTTGAAGCACTGGTCGATCAGAGCTCTCCTAAACCCTAAACCCCAAATTTCAGTAGCCCTCTCTTAGCTAACCCTTCGATGGCGGCCATCAAGACATAAGCAGCTTGGCAACTCAGGGTAACTCTCAGTGCCGTTGGGGTTGGGGTCTGGTTGCAGGTCTGCACCTCGTGGTGTGATAGGAGGTGGGGGATGGGAGCGGTGGTGAAGGGGCCAGAATTTCAAGTACCAGCAGTTACCAGCAACACGACGTATGATAACAATGCCATAAACCGTCCTGAAGCCATACTTTTTCAACAACAAATTAATCACAGCCCACAAGACGTCATTGGCATCGGCAGCTCTACTAGCATTGCATAACTTGATGACAGCTACCTGGATGGTGGTTCTCACGCCTGAACAATGACGACAATTAAACCAGCATGGCAAGCTAGACACAAAGGTCTTATGGCGCGCACCGTAGGCTACGGCTGTAGAGATCTGGACAGACCAAATATTCCGTATAATCTCTATATAACCCATTATAGTCGTTTCCGTTTTCTTTTCCATTATCCCCACATTACCCCAACACATCCCCTAGATAACCCTATACAATCCCTATTATCCCTGTAGTTTCCATTTTCGTTTCCATTGTCCCAAGATTACCCCAATATAACCCTTATATAATCCTGGTTTCCATTTCATTTTCCATTTTCTTTTCGGGGATATATAAACCAGTAATCTCAGAAACTCAGAGCAAGGATCTGTGCGGCTCTGGCCATGTTCCGACCCAAATCGCCGTCCGCGGCTGCTGCATCCAAGGCGTTCAGCTCGCGCTCGCTGTCCAGGATTGCCTTGCTTTAAGGACGACTCGCACATGGTGTCTGTGTTGCACAGAACCTCGAAGAATATTTATCAGAAACCCCAATATCATCCCCATATAACCCTATTGTAACACAGTAGTTCCCATTTTCTTTTCCATTATCCCAATATAACCCCAAGCAATGGTAAGGACCAGACTTGACAGGCACGGGTCAGCATAGCGCGAACCTCAAGGAGTGCACTCGCAAGCTTGGACTTAGGGTTTAGGGTTTAGGGTATAGTCCCCCTTAAGTAGATAGAATGCGGGGTATATGGGGATCTTAATATGACATACCCAAAGCCATATTCTATCTACTTAAAGGGGACCATAACCCCAGGTCAATGAAGGCGCCAAGCAAAACTTGTTTGGACATGGGGCCACTGGGTGCTCAGAGTCTGCGAAGCGGCTCGATGCAGATCTCCCCCGCACTGCAAGCAATGGCCGGGGATCATGTCGCCTCGGTCTGGCTTTGATCTGGGTTGCTGTTAAGGAACTTAAATTAAGTTACTATATTAGGGAAACCCTATTATTTATTATATATACCCATTATGGTAACTTAATTTAAGTTCCTTAACAGCAACCCAGTAATGTCAGTCAAGCATGTGCATTCGCACGCTTAATCTGAATCCTGGCTTGCAAGCTCAAGTACGTGAGCAATGAGTGGCGAGACCTGTGCTCACGATGTCTTAGGGGGCCAGCTGCTGCCTGTTCAAGAGTCGGGAATCTCTAAGCCAGCCCTTCTGCGTCGTCCTGTGAAAACCTTTGTCCTACCGGTTCTTGCTAGAAAATAAGGGAATATAATCAGTAGATAATCCTAAATATCTTATTCCCATGATCCCTACTAACCCTTGACCCTAAATCCCTACCTAACATATTCCAAGATTCCCTACTAAGAGTAAGCAAGTTGTTCGGCAAAGCTGCTTGACGATCTGAGGATTCCGTGGGATTACCGCGGCCTTGCCAGCGGTGCAAGGCAGAAGCTGTCACATCCCAAAGCCCAGCGCCACGCAACGACTACATTCCATTGGATTCGTGTTCAAGTACTATTAAAAACAAAATCACGTGGCCCAGGTATACATAAAAATGCAAAATGTGGTTCAACAAGAACCCAGTCTATATTATATGCTATATATCACATATTGTAGATCGTGTCTAACATATTGCGCGTTCCTTGCCATGCTCATGTTACCTCCAACTTGCCTTCCAGCCAGTGCAGTCTGTCGGAGCCAGCAGCCGCTTGGCTCGCTGTGAAGGCTCAGGGTTCTCACAGTCACACGCCTGCAGCGGGAACCTCATAGCCCCTTCTGCATTCCTTATATTGGGGTACTATTGGGCTACTATATTGGGGACAATGGAAAATGAAATGGAAACTATTATAATGGGAACACGCATCATGAGGCAACGCCAGAGGGCGAAAACAAGAGTGAGTGGAAAACCGCTGGTATAAAGACTGGTGGGAAGGGGATACTTGGGTTCAGCCTCCGCATCCTCGTCCAGAGACTCATCCTCCTCAGCCTGCCCCTCTTCCGGAATATCCGGAAAACGAACTTCGCTTGCCTTTGCGCTGGTCTCGGCAGCCCCGGTGTCGATGCACTGGCTTTGCGCATCAGGACAGTCGCACTGCTCAGGCAAAAAGATCTGCACGAAGGAATCTTTTGTTTCCTGAACTGCAGGGGTCCGCTACACACGTCAACGTTCCTCAGAATTCGGGGAGCAAACAAACTAAAAAAGGACTAAAAGCAAACAAGATTTGATGAATCCCGTGCAGAAGGGTGCACCTTCACGAACTCGTGGGAAAAAGCTGCTCTTTGCGTCGGGGCGCCGGAGTCTCATCACGGAAGTGGACGCTTTTGGAGCGCCTTCTTCCAGTTCCTTAGCAGGACCAAAGCTCAAAACAGGCACAGGGTCCGCAAAATCTCAAGGCTCCAGCGCCATGCAGCGCTGAACTCTTGCACATTATATACCCTATACATATATATATATACCCATTATGGTAACTTCATCAGTTACATCTGGCAAAGGCAGTGAAGTGCTGGCGTGCGGCCGTCTGCGGACTGCCCAGCTTGGTCGACTTGGTCATCTCGCCGTCTGTCCAGGGCAAGACTTGTTCCACAAGTATTGCAGTCCGGATCCTCCAGTGGCAGAACGCCTCAGCTGCAAGTGACGCTCCTTTAGCACATAATCAAACAGCCAAACGTCGTTGTTGTCTCCTGCACACCCATGACGGGAGACCGAATAAATGCTGAACTTGCTTGTGGCTTTCTAGCAGTCGTACCACGCCCATAGCGGAAAGCTTTGCCTGTTCGTGAAAGGCAAACAGAAGTCTGCATACAAGTTTCTGATGGATATGCCATTCGTGTCTAGGGCTGTCATCAGATGTGCGGGACCGATCCTCAGCAATTGAGACTCTCAATCACATCGTGATGGCGGCCGTGTCCCTAGCAGCTCCTAGCAGCGTGTTTGCAAGTATTTCGAGGCACCAGCCAATCGTCTAAAATCCTAGAAGGTTCCGACTGCACAAAAGCTCTGCATGCTTTGCTATAGGGCCCAGAAAGGGATGCCAAGAAGCAGAAGCTTGATCCGGCGGCCGAGCTCTGAGTTCATGACCTGGCCCGCAACAAGCTGCATCTCGATCTCCGGAACAGATCCTGGGGTCCCATCAGCAGCAGGAAAAGCCAAGCTCAGCCACGGCATGGCACAGCACAACTGCCAGCTTAGGCGCCAAGATTGTTGAGCATGACGCACAGCGGCACTTTTCGAGGGACGTGGATTGCAAGCTGAGACATGATGGTCTCCACAATCTCCTGGCATGCGATCATCATCCACACTAGACACGCTGGCGCGAGCCTATGAACCCAGCATGTCAGGAGGAAGGCCTTCGCGGTTGTGCTAGATGTAGCCTTCACGCGAAGGCCGGGTTCACCATGGATGCCCAAGCCCACCTCCATCTCGTCTGCAGGTATAGGTCTTCCCTTGGTGAGGGGAAGAAATCATTTATGGGGGGGGGAGATTTTCTCATGGAAGTTGCACAAAACAACATACGACCTGTTCCTACCAAGGCTGGTGCAGGAAGCATTCCCGGAATGCTGCAGGAGTTGAAGCTGACCTGGACTGAAACTCCCCTGTTTAAGAGCATCGCAAGTAGGAAACAGACCTTGTATGCACAGGACTGGGCCAGAAAAGCTGAGACCAGCCACCCCCTGCGTCCGGACCGCTGCTGCAGCGGCTGCTGTTTCCTCATACACCTGACTGCTGCGGCACGCGAACACATGCTGTGACCTTCAAGACACTAACCAGAACGGCATCCAGCTTCCGACTCTGCAACCTTGCACCACATTTCGCTCGTGGGCCCATGAGGCCTCATCCAGCGAAAGGCCTGCTGCCGCTGCAGCACCAGCTATTTTGCAAATCAGCAAAGAGCCTCGGGCTGCAAAGAACTCAGGAATACTCAGGACATCCAGGCTCAATCATGCACGGCTGGAAGTAGCTTGCTCAGGCCAACGCCTGCAATGCCTCTTGCAGGCGCAAAGTCGGCATGGGAACCATACCTGTCCGAAACGAGGCGGCGAATGCCGGCGAATGAGTCCCATCTCGCTCGCTTCGTTAGTCCGGTTTGGCTTGACCACACAAAGGAAATCCCCAAGAAAAAATGTCCTGCAGCCGAAGACTACCACTGGCATGCTTCAAGCAAAGTTTGACCCGATGATAACTGGCAATAACGGAGAATCAAATGGAAAATCAAATGGAGCATGGCGTGGAAACTGTTTTGCTTGAGGAAATCCTTGGCGCACCATTGCTGGGCACACCATTGGTGTACAAGGAGTTTAAATCGGTGATGCGGTGCCTATTAACCTACACTCCAGAATGAGTTGGTGTGGGAAGGGTCAATCACAAAGCGATGCTTCTCAAAGTAATGAAAACACCCGGTGCTGTGTCCACACGGGGTCCAGTTGGACCCACAATGCACCATTGAATCATATCGAACCCCGCTTTGACATCTTATGGTGGACCCCAAGATGGGGACCTCGAAGTTGGAGACATGGGGTCATAGGGGATATACTGGGCATATATAAGGAAAAGAAAATGTAAACTATAGGGATTATAGAGGGTATATAGGGTGTGTATATATATATATATGTTTCTGTGTGTGGTTTGTGATGCCCCCTGTGCAGGCCTCTTGCTGGTGGCAACGTCGTCGGACACGCAAACCACCTTGACCCGCAAATGGAGACGACTCCTGGGCCATGGGTCAGGCGAGAGCTTTGCCACGCAAACACCCTGAACCCTGGCCCTGAACCCTAAACCCTTGAGAATCACCAGCGCGGCAGCTGCAGGAGTTAATTGTAGCACTACTCTAAGGTTTGAACCATGGGCCGCTAGTATGTATTCTTTGTTTTTTTGTGGACCTTTTTCCTTCGGCTGTTAGCATGGGTTTAGGGTTTTGGATTTAGGGTTTAGGGTTGAGGGTTTAGGTGGGCCTTTAATCCTCAAGTCCCTACATACTGTGTATCATCCCTATAAAACCCCACAAGCCCGATTGAGAGCCCATAGTTCGGACATAGGACACAGGTAGACGCCGATGTTAGGGGCATGGTTGAAACCTTGGAACTACTAACACGGCAGAGTACTGCTGACCGTACCTGCATTGACGGGCAGGACATACTGTCAAGGACATGACTTGCTTTGGCGACGAAGTCGCAGTATGTCTACATCATACAGAGGGATTGAACTTTGCTGTCTGAGTTGCTGGACTTCCCGTACTGCTGACCTGAAATTCAGCCGCGTTCCTGGCATGGGCTTTTGACAGCACGATTTCTCTGGACATCTGCTGGGCAGTATGTGCTCAAAACATAATCGCTATGCATGTGCACTTGTATATATGGTGGACTACCATAGCAGCAACGATGCAATAAAGAAAAGGTGCCTTTATGACAGTTCACATTTGGCGCCTGCATTCGATCTGACGACCACGATCGCGCCAGCGCTACCCGTGATGGCCTTTTGACGGGAGCTTAATGCAGCTGACTGCTTAAGATGCAAGTGGGAAAATACGATCTTTCAAGCAAGCAGTTTTCAGTCTTAGTTACCCTGATAAACTTGTCCGCATGTTTTACGTAGATTGGAGGAACGAGGGCAGGGCAGGCTCCGGCCTCTATGCCTCTGCATCATGACGACCGATCTCTACAGCAGCAGAAGGCGGCAATGCAAGTGGCGCTTAGAGGTCTGCCGGGTCTATCATTCACTGCGCCTTCCTGGCAACAATCTCACACTCTCTTGCCGTTGCACCTCGAGCGCGCGTGCCACCGCATAAGCGGAAGGCGAGGCAAAAATTTCGCCACAAACCACGGCAGTGAGCATCCCGTCGCCGATCCTTGCAATCATAAACTGCACGTTCAGGAGAAGCGGTTGAGTTTAGATTTCAGATGATCAACCCTTGTTCTTCCATCACTCTGCTCTCCTGGCGTGCGCTGCAGGACTTAGTCCGGGAGACTTGCTACTCCCGAGCTTCTCCTATACAAGGAACAAGAAGCAACGTAATTACTCCGCAGGCTCATGGCTGTCGGAGTGCTAGGCCCACTACTGCCAGAATGGGTACGCAGTGCTATAGGTTGCAGACGTTGAGGCTATTGGCAGCTTCAGGTTTTTGTGGCATTGTTTGTCAAACATGTCGCAAGCTGTTGGCATGCTTTTCTACTTTCCATACACTGATCTTTGTTGACAATTGCAAGGCTTGTTTGCCTTGCATGTTTTGGTGGTACAAGTAGGGATTGAGTTAAACGGAAGGCGAGAAGGAAGGCGAAGGCTGAAACCCCAGCCAGTTTGCACGCAAGCGCGTGACAGAAGACAACCCCATCAAGACCCCGAGTGCTCAAAATGATCGCCACCTTCTTCGGTGTTCCTAGCTTGGAGGGACACCCCAACTTTGGTTCCCTCTTTTATATCCCCAATACGACCCCAAAAACGGCACCTCCCATGTTTTGGGAAGCCAAACCCTAAGGCATATATACATATATGTATATGTATATATATATATATGTATACCCTATTATAACAGTGTAGTTTCCATGTTCTTTTCCATGATCCCTATATAACCCCAATATATACCCTATATAAACCTATAATCCCTATATAATCCCTGTAGTTTCCATTTTCTTTTCCACTATCCCCAACCCTAAACCCTAAACCCTAAACCCTAAACTTACCCTAAACCTTTGTATCAGCAGGGCTCATCCCGGCATCTGCGGGCTCATGGCCGGAACCTCCCCCAGAAAGCACAGCAACGCGGCCACACTCGCGGGACCAGGAGGACGACACCAGCACTTTCACCTTCCAGAAACTGGGGCTGGGTTGGCCCCTAAAACGACTTGAAAAATGTTAGTATATAGGGTCCCCTTTTAAAGCCACTAGGGAAAACATCAAATATCCCAGAAGCCTACCCAGGGGGAGGCAGACTAGAGCAAAACAATAACGATGTGATCCATAGGTAAATGCAGTCGCAAAATGGAAAACCCCACAACACTTGCCCTACATCCTCTAACTCTACGAAGTAGCATGTCTTCAGTCACTGTGGCGCACCACACGGCTGACTGGCTGACCTGTCGGTAGCTCAAAACACCTCATAGAAACCGATCCCACATACGTGTATATGCATATGTAGTTGTACACACCTTGGGGTCCCTGGAGCCTCCAATTTGGGGAAACTTTCATGTTTCAACTGGCCCGCGCTCGTCACGCCTGCTGCGGAACTTCTAATGTCAAGGAAGGCAGGCCTCAGGGTATCCCTCCAGGAGCTGCACATTGGGGTGCGTCCAAAGGTATCCTGAGAATGGATGCCAGCAGCTTTTGCAAGTCATGGCTCTGCTGCAGCTGAGGCCACCCTCCAGCGCATCAGCCACAACTTCGCGTGGGTGATTCACGAAACGCTTCAAAGGCAAAGAGCCAGCAGTCCTCAGCAGAATCAAGCAGGCTGCCATGCGATGCGGCACACAAGCAATGAAGGACCAGGAGAGGATTCTAGCAAAAGTGCACGAAGAACACTTGCCAACAATCTGCCAATGCATTTCTTCAGCCCTAATTCCCGTTCAGACAAAGGCGGAAACTGCTGTCAGCCATGTCTCTGTCCCATGCTCAAGTAAGACGGCTCAGCAGCATTGCGCTGTGTCAACTGCTCTACATTCTATCTCGAGTGGCCTGGGTTATGAAATGTCGCACGTGGTTGGCGTGATTGCACGTGGTAGTACAAGTTGAGGTTGACGGTCCAAACAGAGCTGGATGATACATCTCTAGGTTTTTTATGCTCCTTGTCAAATTTGCTGCTCACCTCGTATCTTCACATGTCATGTCTCTATGAAGCCTGAGCAGCGAGCATGCGCAAGCATGCGAGGCAAGGAACATGCGAAGCTGACATAAGCAGCTGCGATGCGTTGCACTGCCATCAGATGGCTTTGAAGCCATCTGACGCAACATCCTAATCTGGCTCCAATTTCATTATAGAGAAGGAGTCTAAACGAGCTCCATGGGGATGATTAGGGTTGCATGCTACAAGCAGTGTCCTGCGGATGGCGGGGTTGAACAGCATGTGACCCTGCCCCTGGGAATGAGGAGGTTTTCCAAAGCAGTTTGCCAGCTTGCCCCCCCCAAATCCTTGAAACATCTCAACCCTTCTGCATCTAAACTTGAACCCTAATCCTTAAACCCTAAACCTAAACCCTAACAGGATCCCTGGTGAACCAACCATGATGTTAAACCCGAAGCTTGCGAAGCTCGCCTGCTGCGCTGCTAAACCCTCTGGCGTTCTACAGCTGCTATGAGGGTTTTTACAGGGATTATATGAGCGCTATATAACAAGAAAAAAATATGTACATATATATATATATGCATATATATATACATGCTCATATATATATATATACATACATAGGGCTATATAGGGTTCATGAGGGTCTTTATAGGGACTTGAGAGTGGGAAAGAAATTGAAACTACTATTCGCTCATGACGAAAGATGTCCGGAAACCTGTTGCTTGGGACGTCACAGGATCGCACTGGTCTGCACCCGCACATGCCTTTCAGAGAGACTGCTTTGTTTGCTAAACTCATATGTTGTGCGCGGGGCTTGCCCGTGCTGAGGGCATGCGAGACACTTTACCAAATGATGAGGAAGGAAACTTACCAGCCCTTTTTTTGCATCTGGAACTCCGGCAGGCTCTGCCAGACGCGCTAAACCCTAAGCCCTCTCAACTTGCCAAACTGTGACACAAGGCAAGCTTCACCTTGTCAGCCCCTGGGCAAGCTACAGCCGCTAGAAAGGGTTCATATAAGGAACATATAGGGGTTATATGGGGTTATATGATGCACGGTTTTTATTT